>ML380718.1:0-39863 GCA_005239525.1 Nicotiana knightiana | reverse complement strand
TATATATATATATATATATATATATATATATATATATATATATATATATATATATATTGTATTATGTGTTTTCTACATAATTATTAAAATGCTTAGTTTTTAGTATAAACTATGCATTATGTTTCTCGATAGTAGTGGCAAAATGGATAAAAGAATAATTATCCATCCATATTATCTACTAAAAATTAAATGAGCTGGATAGTAAACTATTTAAAAATGGGTCAAATATGGATAAAAATTATATTATCCACTTAAAAAATGGATAACCAATGTGTTTAACTTTTACATTTGTAAAGACTCAAATTGATTGAGGGTTCTTCAAGTTTGGGAGATTAGGAATTCTCTCAAGAGTAATCATATTTAAGAAGCCATGTATAATATGTTCATATTATCCGCCGGTTAACCTATTTTCTATCCGTATTAAATATGGATCAGTACAAATATTTTATCCATTTTTGTATTATGAATTTTTCATATTCGACTCAACCCGCTCATTTGCCATCCCTATTTCTTCGTAACTCTCAGAACGAACTTATTTATTGCTTTTCCTCCTATGTAACCTCCTTCCTCATAATATATTATAGGTTAAACATTGCTAATATTCGCATAATTTATACGGAAAACTATTTATTCTTTTATATGTGAATTAGAAAGACAAAATATTCTTAAATTCGACAGTCCCTAAAAGCAATCTATGCATTATAATTCACTTCACTGTATGATAATTCATACATTATTATTCGTTACCTAATTGATATATTACAAACCATCGCATAATAATTGTTGCATTATAATGCTTAACCAAATGACGCTTAAGGTGTTGTCCCTTTCAAGAACGGATATAGTATTCAATTTAGTAAAAGTTGCAGGTTAAAATTAATAAATCTCTTAATTTTTTCACCACGCATTCAATAAATTAGTAAATTTTCACTTAATATAACTTAGAACAAGTTATGTATTCTTAACTAGACAGGATACAACAAAAAGGAAGTTTCATGGGCAATTTTAAGTTGAACTCCTTGAGGTTATGAAAAGGAGCACTTACACCATGTGAGATCTTAATATATTCAAATGTGAATTCAAATTTATATGTGTTGTCTTAAGACATATTTTAATTTTTAAATATGTATTTAAATGTAATCGATTTTAATAAAAACAAATGAGGCTTATGTGCCATCCACCAAGCTTCCTGGGTTCTAAACAAAAATTATCCAAGCGTCAAATTTCATACCAAAGGAGAAAAAAGGGCAAAAAATAAAATCAATCCGTCCGTTGATCGGTCAAAACTAATTATATCCGTGAGCCAAAAATATCTAAAATATATATATATATATATATATATATATATATATATATATATATATTGTATATAATACATATACATATGAAAAATATATCTTTTATCGGATATTATTTTTGGTAGTGGTAGTAACTAAAAATATACTCTTTCGTTGGCCTTTTTTATGGTACACAATATTTAATTTTTTTTAAATATCAAAAATGAATTAACTTCTTTTTTAAAAAGTCTAGGAGTGTTTGTTATATTTTTAATTAATAAATTAAGGTTAATATAATTAGTTTTATTGTTAATTAATATTAAAAATAAATTTTTTAATATGTGTGAGAATAATCAAATTAATTAAAGTGGATCGGAGAGGTTATATTTCTTTTTATTTTTTTAAGAAAAAGAGGAAATAGTGCACCGAATGAGATGCTCAGTTCTCAAATTCTTTAGGCCTTGTCATTTCATATCTCTAGCTGCTTCCTCCTCCCCTTTCTCTCTCCATATTTATATGCTCTCCTGTGAAAGGTTGTATCATGCAACATTGCAAACACTGTAGATTCTGCATCCTACACTGGACCCCCCCCCCCCCCCCCCCCCCCCCCCCCCCTACCTTTGTCTTTTCTCTCTGTGCCAAAGAAAAAAAAAATTATTTTTGAAAAAGGATGGAATTTAAGAAAAATAAGCATTATGTTATTTCCTTGAACATTTCAAAGTGAAAAAAATGAAAATTGTGCAAAATTCAGTCCACAACAAATAATGCTTCTTTTGCAGAGAATCGTGATTTGATTATGAGTTACTACAACAATCTCAAATTAATATATATGATAACTAGACTGACTGAATTTAATTAAATATTTTTATATTTTTAATGAGCTTTTTAAGTATGAATACATGATCTACGCAAAAATTACTAGGTTCACAATAATCCGTAACCTTTGTACTAAATCCTCTCCTGGCTGAAGGGTAAAATAAAACCTGAAGTATAATGTTAGGGGTAGATCTATTAAGAAGTTGAAATGGGGGTAAATATAACTTATTTTCGACAACATAGGGGTATTATGATCATTTTCCTCATCAATTTAGAAGGACCAATTGTAACAAGTTGTTATCCTTTTTAGTTAACAAAATTCACTTATTAAATCAAGTTATTTATAGTTATTTTTTATTTATCTAATAGTTGAAAAATTCTTTTGCACTATCAGTATTTAGAGAGTTAAACTCACATACAAATGAATTTAAATGATATACACTGACTATTAATTCAGTGATAATATAAAAATATTCTTTACATCAAATAAACGATATGGTTGTACATTAAGGGGAGTCGTGGCGTAACTGATAAAGTTGTTGTCATGTTACTAGAAAGCTACGAGTTCGAGCCTTGGAAACAGCCTCTTGCAGAAATACAAGGTAAGGCTGTGTACGATAAACCTTTGTGGTCCTGCCCTTCCCCAGACCCCGTATATAACCGGGAGCTTAGTGCACCGTACTGAAACAACATGGTCATACAGATAGTTTTTCACTATGAATACATAGAACTGGTAAACCCTGTACATATATAATGTTAATGAACATTCAGAAGGGGAGTTTTGGAGTAACTGATAAAGTTGCTGTCATGTGATCAGGAGGTCACGGGTTCAAGCCGTGGAAACAACCTCTCGTAGAAATGCAGGGTAAGACTGCGTACAATGAACCGTTGTGATTCGGTCCTTCTCTAGACCCCATGCATAGCTGGAGCTTAATGCACCGAGCTATTTTTTTAAAAAAAAAAAAAAATATATAGAGGGAGATGTAACAGTGCAAAACGTGAAGTCATGACAAAGAGACATTACATGAACAAATGTAAACAGCATCAAAGAAGCCTTTATTCAACTAGATGAATAGCCTTTCATAAAAAATCACAAGTTGATTTGACGGCATTGTAAGAAGTAGAAAACTCTGACTAAAATTTACACCAGCAGAAAGCTCTCTACCTATATTTAACCTCAACTTTTTAACTTCTTTTAGTACGTACAATATGCATGGGAACTGTAAATATATTATGATGCCTTTAATTCGTTTTTTGATAGACTTGACGACTGAACCTACAAAATACTTGTTCTTGGCCAGAGCGTAGTCATATCCATACTTATTTACAGATAGGTTCTCAGTTCTATGAAGAAGCTTGTTGGAATTCGGAAATTAAGGTTATGATAAATGAACCTTTTTTTTTTTGGTCCATTCTGTTCAATATTAGTACTTAATTAGCCAAAACTTGGAAATTTTATACCCAAAAAAGATATTCACATATTATTAGCTGCAAATATTATTTGGAAAAGAGGTTACTTCTGAATCAGCATTAAACTCAACTCTCTATTTTTTTTAAAATGGCTAAAAATTAAATAGAGTGAGCTCATAAGTAAAGTGTATGATTTAAATTGATTTGGCTACAACCAGATGCGGTTAATTCAGTCTTTGGATTTTCTATGCATGACTGCTTTTTCCGTTAACCAATTCTAATTCTAATATTCCTTTCATCTAATTCAAATATGGATTCATATATATAGTTGACACCACTTTTATGATACTGACTTCGTACAATAATAGCAATAACTATGCCTCAACTCAAGCCGGTTGGAATCGGCCATATAAATTCTCAATATCGTAACTATTCTGTTTGGGTTCATAATATTTCATTAATCCGAACTAAAATTCATCTAACACTAAAGATTCTCTAATATACTCTAGTGATTATATCTCTAAGAAGGGATTGGGCCAAATACTCTCACGAATGCTAAAATAGATTTGGCCCAAAGCTACACAAATTGGAAAAGAGACTAGTCTAAATTTTTTTAGGTCCAATTGGACAATAACCCAGTAAAAATTGTACGGGGGCGTCTTATTTGGTCGCCCCCATTTAACTTATACCCATTTTTTTAAAAACTTTTAACTTGTGACCATTTTTTAAATAACTTCAGCCCCCTTTCTCCTCCTCCTCCTCCTCCTCTTCTTCTTCTTCTTCTTCTTCTTCTTCTTCTTCTTCTTCTTCTTCTTCTTCTTCTTCTTCTTCTTCTTCTTCTTCTTCTTCTTCTTCTTCTTCTGTTGCTGTTGGTGCTGCTATGAAACTTCAGTTCACGGGATGATTGCCATAAATATGTTTATCAGAGCTGAAGTTCGCCAGTTACAAAACAAAAACTTCAGCTTTAGAGCTGAAGTTCGCCAGTTACAAAAATAAAAACTTCAGCAATTACAAACAAAAACTTTGCGTTAAGACGTGCACAAGTTAAACAAAAACTTCAGCAAATAGAGAACAAAACTTCAGCTACTATGCTTAAGTTCATCAATTCTAAACAAAAACTTCAGCACACTTAGTTCAGCACACTTGCTACTTCAGGCCCATCTACTAGAATGCTGAAGTTTTGCGTGATTGCATTTGCTACTTCAGCCCCGTATGCTGACGTTATGCGAAAAAGCGGGTACACTTACAATTTTTTTTACAAAGCGGACACAAGTTAAAACGTGACACAAAAAGCAGGTATAGATGCAAATGCTCCCAACAACCCATTTCCCAATATGTATGACCCGCATAGTCAACCCAAAATAAAGTAAAAATAGTTTGAGCTAGCCAGTTTTCGGATTGACCATTCATAAATAGCTAGCGTTTGCAATGTTATTAAAAAATAGTCACTATTTTGCAGCAACACGGAAAGTTCCAGAATAATATACTGGAGATCGGTGCACATGTATATGAACTTCCAGCATATTATGCTGGAGCTCCAACACGCGGAAAGTTCCAACATAATATAGTGGAGATTAGAGCACATGTATATGAACTTCCAGGATATTATGCAAAATTAGGTTCATTATACTGGAATTCTAGTATATTATGCTGGAACTCCAGTATAATATACTGGAGTTTCAGTATAATATATTGTAGCTGGAGTTCCAGTATATTATGCTGGAGTATTTTTCGGATTTTGAATAGTGTTTTCTTTCAGATTTATCTTTACATAAAAAGTAGCTATATTTTCATTACTTTTGAAATCGAGGCTATTTTTGAATTTCTCCCCAAAATAAAAGAAGAATTAACCCAAATAGCCGTCCATTTATTTTTTAAATTAAAAATAATCGATAGATGTATAATTTATGTATAACTATATATAATCTATGTATACCTGCTAGATCCACAGTAATCACTCCATGTCTCCATCCACAGTAAAGTGTTCACACGCAAGACAATAATTTCTTTTTTCTTATTATTTTTGAGAAATTGTTTTAGTGGGTGTTTGAACATAAGAACCGTAAAATTTTATAAAAAAGTGAAAAAAGATTTAAGTGAAAACTGCATTTGGAAATTAGAGTTGTGTTTGGATATGAATATAATTTTGGGCTGTTTTTAAATTTTTTTGAGTGATGTGAAGTGACAGTTTTGAAAAGTAGATTTTTGGAGTTTTTTAAATTTTCAAAAAATTTCGAAATTCATCTTCAAATGAAAATAAAAAATTTCATCACCAAACACTGATTTTGAAAAAAAGTGAAAAAAAATCTTTTTTTATGACCATACGGGCCCTTAAACAGCCATCTATCTAAAAAAAAAAAATCGGGAATGTATATTTCATACATATATTATATATATGTCAGCTAGGAACTGTTGGAAAAATTAATGGTATTTCAAAAGGGAATGTCCAATATTTTGATTTGAAAAAACTTTTCTGCTATTAAATATTATATTTCTATTTACTTATTATTTAGTAAATTATTTTACGTTTAATAAATTCAAAATTAGCCGTTAACAAGTGATTGTAGCAACACTTATATAAACATGGTCTTTGGAGAGCTAAAGACACTTTCTAACACAACCTTCTAAATCATCTTCTTCTTCCTATACGCTGGGTTTCTTTGTAGAATTTTCTGCTAGTTCTGTTCCTAGTTTAATAACTGGAAGAGCTTGTTGAATCATGGAGTATACGTCTAATTTTATTTATCACTGTATGGGCAAAATATCCTTAAAAATAATATCCTTTACACTTCTCAAACTAATTCTTATTCTCCATAACAATATTTTCCAACAGGAACTGTAATATTCCAAAATCCCGTCAAATTAAAAGAATGGTTATTGAATCGTTTTACTAGTTTGTAATCCCTGTACTTAGTGAATAATTAACTAATTAAGGTTTCAATTATCTGAATTCCTTGTTTCATTTTGCATTTGAAGATTAGCTTGATCTTCTTTTTTCTTCTTTGATGTCTTCAAATTTTCATTCTAGAGCTAGGAACAACATAGAGGTTAGTACAAGTGCTTAAGCCCCATATATATATATATATATATATATATATATATATTTTCGGCTACCAAATATACATAATTTATGGCGCGAAAAGTGAAACAAGTCCATGGTTTTTGCACCATAAAAGAAGTATTTCTACATAGTTCAAAGTTTAAAAATAAGTTTTTAAAATTACCTTATATAAAACTTCAGGTAAAACATGATAATCATTTTTGGATTTGAGCGTAATTCTTCTTAATGTGAAAGCACATTTCACTATTGTGTTGTTTGTGTGGACAAACCTCGAGACATGATGTGTAAGCTCCATTGATCTTTAAACTTTTTAGTTTATAAATTAATAAAATGACACAATAATCACAAAAAGAAATATGAAGTACATTAACAGTTTAAGAAAATTTAAAAGGATCAAAGTAACCATAGAAAATAAAACATCTAACATTTTTTGTAAATATGAACAATGAAATAGTGTAAAGTTACTATAATTTAAAATGTTACTCCTTATGATCAGTTAGGGGTGTTCAAACCGAATCGGAAATGTCACGACCCGAAATTCCACATTCGGGCCGTGATGGCGTCAAATGTTAACCCGCTAGACAAGCCAACGTGTACAGTTAAACTAACATGATAACACCAAATTAACAGAATAAACTAAAAACAGTTCACAATTTTTAACAGCGAAAATAAATAAAGTGTCAAAGCTAAGTAAGGATAACATAATGCAACGTTGCAATAATTCCCCAAAACCAGGAGTCACAAACTCACGAAATGTCTATAAGAGTGCTAAATACAAAGTCTGAAAGAAAATACATGACTGTCTCTGAAAACTAGAGGAAAGACAAGGCAGAAATAAAGAACTAGGGATAGGAGAGACGCCAAGGCCCACGAACGCCAGCGAGTATGCCTTGAAGCCTCTGGGGTGGACTGAAGGAGACTCCCTCAACGCTGTCCACTGGGTCCGGTTGCGGGATCTACACAACAATAAGATGTGCAGTGTATCATCAGTACAACCGACCCCATGTACTGAGTAAGTGCCGAGCCTAACCTCGGCCGAAGTAGTGACGAGGCTAGACTTGACAGCAAACGTTAACCTGTCCTATTCTACAACATATATCGTGGAAAAACAAAGCAAGAGATAAACAGATACGTAGGGAGATACAGGAGCAGATAATGGGGTAACAAGTGAGATAGAACAGTTAATTAAGTAAATAAGAACAAACAAGAAAGCAATTTATCAGAAATATGCTAATGAAACAAATATAATGCCAGAAATGTAATTAATGGCACGGCATCACCCTTCGTGCTTTTACTCTATTCCTCACAATGCAATGTACGATGTAAGGATAACATGAATCGTGGCACGGCATCACCCTTCGTGCTTTTACTCTCTTCCTCACGATGCAGTGTATCATGTATGGCAATGTAATCATGGCACGACATCAACCTTCGTGCTCTTAAATATAGATCATGGCACGGTATCAACCTTCGTGCTTTTAAATATAAATCATGGCACGACATCACCCTTCGTGCTTTTACTCTCTTCCTCACTATACAATATATGATGTAATCAATGTAAATCATGGCACGGCATCACCCTTCGTGCTTTTACTCTCTTCCTCACTATGCAATATATGATGTAATCAATGTAATTCATGGCACGACATCACCCTTCGTGCTTTTACTCTCTTCCTCACTATGCAATATATGATGTAATCAATGTAAATCATGGCACGGTATCACCCTTCGTGCTTTACACTCTTCCTCACCAATGAAATGACAATTATCAAAATGGCAAGGATTCAGCATAGTGGAATCATAAATCATGATCACCCGACAAGGGAAAATATCAGTCATTATAATAACAAATTGCCCCGCAAAGGTCTCAGCTATAACCAACCTTTTCAAGTATATCCTTTATAGCTGGGTCCTCAATAGGACCATTACATCACAAGTTCATCAACGAGGATTTTCAACAACAGTCAACTTCCAAGTAGAGATAAATTCATAATACAATGGATATAGAAGTAAGGACAAGAATTTCATCAAAAATGGACTCACAGGCTTGCTTGACACACAATGCATAGGTACTCGTCACCTCACCTATGCATTGGACATGATAAACACTTAGCACATAGCATACAATACGTATTCCCTCACCAAAGTTAGGCAAGACACTTACCTTGGGTCCAAAAATAGCAATCAAGCCTCTAACACCGCCTTTCCATTTGAATTCAACTCCAGAACAACAATATCTAGACATAATTAACTTAAGTAAATCAATAATGACTCAATAAATCGATCCCATAGCCTAATTATCCATTTTCTAGCATTCTTTCAAAAATATAAAAAATCGACCCCAGGCCCGCTTGGTCCAAACACGAGGCTCGGACCAAAACCCGATCACCCATACCCCTACGAGTTCAAATATATGATTTGTTTTGAAATCCGACCAAAAAATGAGGTTGAATTACCCAAAATTCCCAAAACCCTAACTCTACCCAAAACCCCTAATTTCTACTTTGATTTCATGATTTTAGGCATAGATTCTAGGGTGAAATCTTGTAAAAATAAGTTAAGCAGTAAAGAAAATGAGTTAGAAATCACTTACTAATGTTTTGGAGAAGAAAGAGTGTTTGGAAAATTACCTCTTATGTTTTTAGGGCTTTGAAAAATAAAAATAACTGAAAGTCCCGTTTATTTATACCACCCTTAGATCTCCCACCGCGGTTAGCGAAAAATGGACCGTGGTCGCGCTAGCAAAGACCAAGAAAAGCTGAAGAAAACCAAGAAAAATGACTGCAATGACATGCTTTAGTATTTTGCCCATAACTTTTCTTACAGATATCCAAATTACTATTTCTTTACCTTTCTAGAAACTAGACACGAAGGGCTACAACATTTATTTTTGAATAATCTCAACATTCCTTGTAGATCAAAATATATAGGCCTCCGAAGCCGGACCAATGGCCCAGCTTCTCTACCGCGGACCACGAAAAAAACGACCGCGGCCGCGAAGCCCTCAGCGCTGTCCGCAAAAAAGGACCACGGACCTCGGTGGTAAGTTTAGAGATCTGAGTTCTTTGACCTCCAACAGCTATATTTTAAGCCTAAAGACCTCCCAGGATCTACCCGGAACTCACCCGAGCCCTCGGAACCTCAAACCCAATGTACCCACGACCTCAAAATCATCCTACGGACTTATTCGAGTAATGAAACCGCCAAAATAACATAAAAAAAATGAATTAAACTCCAAAATCTATGGAATTTTCTCAAACTTCTTAAACTATCAAATTTTCCATTTTTGATCCGAAAACACGTCAAACCAAATCCGTTTTACACCCAATTTTACAGATAGCTCATATAACACATATTAAACCTGTTCCGGGCTCCGGAACCATAATACGGGCCCGGTAACACAGGTTTCACATCAAAATTCATTTTCAAAAGTCTTTATTATTTTCAGAAAAAAATTTTCTTTAAAAATTCATTTCTTGGACTTGGGACATCGGAATTCGATTACGGGCATACGCCCAAGTCCCATATTTTCCTACGGACCCTCCGGGACAGTCAAATCTCGGGTTCGGGTCCGTTTACCAAAAATGTTGACCAAATTCAACTTTAATCAATTAATTATTATAAAATCAACTTTTCGTCAAGTTTTCACATAAAATCTTCCCGGCTACACGCCCGAGATGCGTACGCATATCGAGGTAAGATTAACGGAGGCTTTCGGGGCCTCGGAACAAAGATTTAGCTAAATTAACATAGAATCACCTTTTGGGTCATCACAATCTCCATCTCTAAAACAAACGTTCATCCTCGAATGGACATAGAAAGGTACCTGCGTCTGAGAAAATATGGGGATAACAGCTCCTAATATCGGACTCGGACTCCCAAGTTGCTGCCTCGGCAAGCTGACCTCTCCATTGAACACAAATCGAAGGATAACTCTTCGATCTTAACTGACGAACCTGCCTAGCTAATATGGCTACCGGCTCCTCCTCATAAGTCAAATCCTTGTCTAACTGGACACCGCTGAAGTCAAGAACATGAGATGGACCTGCAATATACCTCCGGAGCATAGATACATGAAACACTAGGTGCACGACTGACAAACTAGGTGGCAAGGCAGGTCTGTAGGCCACCTCTCCTACCTTGTCCAGAATCTCAAATGGACCAATGTACCTAGGGCTCAACTTGCCCTTCTTTCCGAATCTCATCACTCCCTTCATGGGCGATACCCGAAGAAATACCCGGTCGCCTATCATAAATGCCAAATCTCGAACTCTGCGATCCGCATAACTCTTCTGCCTGGACCGAGTCGTACGAACTCTATCCTGAATGATCTTTATCTTGTCCAAGGCATCCTGGACTAACTCAGAACCCAACAATCTAGCCTCTCCCGGCTCAAACCATCCGACTGGAGACCGACACCGTCTACCATACAACGCCTCATACGGAGCCATCTGAATGCTCGACTGATAGCTGTTGTTGTAGGCAAACTCAGCTAAAGGAAAGAACTGGTCCCATGAACCACCAAAGTCAATGACACAAGCTCGCAACATATCCTCCAAAATCTGAATAGTACGCTCGGACTGTCCGTCCGTCTGAGGATGAAATGCGGTGCTCAAATCAATCTGGGTGCCCAACTCTCGCTGAAATACTCTCCAGAAATGGGAGGTAAACTGAGTACCTCGGTCTGATATAATGGATATGGGCACACCATGCAGTCTAACAATCTCTCTCATATAGATCCTTGCCAACTTCTCTGCTGAATACGAAACTGATACTGGGATGAAGTGCGCTGACTTGGTCAGCCTATCCTTAACGACCCATACTGCATCAAACATCCTCTGAGTCCGTGGGAGTCCAACTACAAAGTCCATGGTGATACACTCCCACTTCCACTCGGGAAGCTGAATCTGCTGCATCAAACCATCGGGTCTCTGGTACTCATACTTAACCTGCTGACAATTTAAGCACCGAGCTACATAAGCTACGATATCCTTCTTCATTCTACGCCACTAATAATGCTGCCGCAAGTCCTAGTACATCTTTACGGCACCCGGATGAATGGAATACCGGGAACTATGGGCCTCCTGAAGTATCAACTCACGAATACCATCCACATTAGGTACACAAATCCGTCCTTGCAACCTCAAAACTCCCTCAACATCAACTGTAACCTGCTTGGAATATCCGTGCTGACTCTATCTCTAAGAACACATAAATGGCGATCATCATACTGCCTGGCCCCGAATACGGCCATATAAGGAAGAATGGGCTACGGTATGGGCCAAAACACTGCCAGTCTCAGAAATCCCCAATCTCACAAATCGGTTGGCTAACGCCTGAACATCCAAAGCAAGAGGTCACTCTCCATAAAAGCAGCGGATGAGTCCAAATAAGGCCTGAATACTTGGTGCATCCACTCCATAAAAGCAGCGGGGGCATTTGTCAACCCAAACAACATAACCAAAAATTCATAATGCCCGTAACGAGTGGGAAAAGACATCTTAGGAACATCAGACGCCCTGATCCTCAGCTGATGGTAACCAGATCTCAAGTCTATCTTAGAGAACACTGAAGCACCCTGAAGCTGATCAAATAAGTCATCAATCCTTGGCAAAGGATACTTGTTCCTGATAGTAACCTTATTCAACTGCCGGTAGTTAATGCACATCCTCATTGAGCCATCTTTTTTCTTCACGAACAACACTGGAGCACCCCAAGGAGAAATACTAGGCCTGATAAAGCCTTAATCCAACAAATCTTGTAACTTCTCCTTCAATTCCTTCACAATACTGATATCGAGATACGATGCTTGAAGACTTCGTAATTACCCAAAATGACGTGCCTTATCTAACGCCACCTGGGGGGGCACCTACCTAGAAGATTAGGGCTCCATAATTATAGCACGAATTCGGCAAATTACGCCTAGATAGTTAATTAGTTTATTTATCTATTTATCTATTAATATTATTATTATTATTACCCTTATTTTGTACATAATTAATAAGTTTAACAAGCATGACTCCCTACCAGTACTAAAGTTAAAAAAAATAAACAAAATTTAGTTCACAAGGAAGAATTTAAACACAAGAATTTCCATCACAAGGATCTCATCTTGACATAACATTCACCGCGGCTCGAGGCCCGGTCTAAATATACCAAATCATATTAACACGCGAGGATCTCGTCCTCTATTCTGAATCACAAGCAATATGCATATCGCCAATCGAAACATTCCATTTCCTTCATTTAAATATTTTTCGTTAAGAAAAATTTTAACACGTAATGGTAAAGACAGTTAACCCCATAGAATTTCTCAATACAAGTATTCACATAAGTAGATTTTTGAGTTAAGAAGCTCAACCGAAAGAGGAGCATATTAGAAGAACTTTATTAGATAAGCATAACCGAATTAAGTTCAGAAAATGATCACTTTATAATAATTAGAGATTGTCCTTTTTAATGAAACATTTAATGTAACGACCTCATCCATACCATAGAAAATATATCAACAGACTAGGTCTCCACCTCTATGAATCTAACCTCCACTTTCGACATTCCGACTCCTTTTTCCCTAGGTTGTCATGTAGTTAAGTTGTAGCTGCAATGGGGCACGTAGCCTGAGTGCTCTGATACCAACTTGTCACGACCCGAAATCCCACCTTCGGGCCGTGATGGCGTCTAACGTTGAACCCGCTAGACAAGCCAACGTGTACAGTTAAACTAACATGATAACACCAAATTAACAGAATAAACTAAAAATAGTTCACAATTTTTAACAACGGAAATAGATAAAGTGTCAAAGCTAAGTAAGGATAACATAATACAACGTTGCAATAATTCCCCAAAACCTGGAGTCACAAACTCACGAACTGTCTATAGGAGTGCTAAATAAAAAGTCTGAAAGAAAATACATGACTGTCTCTGAAAACTAGAGGAAAGACAAGGCAGAAATAAAGAACTAGGGATAGGAGAGACGCCAAGGCCCACGAACGCCAGCAGGTATGCCTTGAAGACTCTGGGGTGGACTGAAGGAGACTCCCTCAACGCTGTCCACTAGGTCCAGGATCTACACAACAATAATATGTGCAGTGTAGCATCAGTACAACCAAATCCATGTACTGAGTAAGTGACGAGCCTAACCTCGGCCAAAGTAGTGACGAGGCTAGACTTGACAGCAAACGTTAACCTGTCCTATTCTACAACATATATCGTGGAAAAACAAAGCAAGAGATAAGCAGATACGTAGGGGGATACGGGAGCAGATAACGGGGTAACAAGTGAGACAGAACAGTTAATTAAGCACATAGGAACAGACAAGAAGGCAATTTATTAGAAATATGCCAATGAAACAAATATAATGCAAGAAATGTAATTAATGGCACGACATCACCCTTCGTGCTTTTACTCTCTTCCTCACAATGCAATGTACGATGTAAGGATAACATGAATCTTGGCACGACATCACCCTTCGTTCTTTTACTCTCTTCCTCACGATGCAATGTATCATGTATGGCAATGTAATCATGGCACGACATCAGCCTTCGTGCTTTTAAATATTGATCATGGCACGATATCAACCTTCATGATTTTAAATATAAATCATGGCACGACATCACTCTTCGTGCTTTTACTCTCTTCCTCACTATACAATATGTGATGTAAACAATGTAAATCATGGCACGACATCAACCTTCGTGCTTTTACTCTCTTCCTCACTATGCAATATATGATGTAATCAATGTAAATCATGGCACGACATCACCCTTCATGCTTTTACTCTCTTCCTCACTATGCAATATATGATGTAATCAATGTAAATCATGGCACGACATCACCCTTCGTGCTTTACACTCTTCCTCACCAATGCAATGACAATTATCAAAATGGCAAGGAATGCAACATAGTGGAATCACAAATCATGACCCAACAAGGGGAAAATATCAGTCATTATCATAACAAATTGCCCGGCTAGGGTCTCAGCCATAACCAAAATTTTCAAGTATATCCTTTACAGTTGGGTCCTCAATAGGACTATTACATCACAAGTTCATCAACGAGGATTTTCAACAACAGTCAACTTCCAAGTAGAGATAAATTCATAATACAATGGATATGGAAGTAAGGACAAGAATTTCATCAAAAATGTATATCCTTTAAGGTACTCGTCACCTAACCTATGCATTGGACATGATAAACACTTAGCACATAGCATACAATACCTATTCCCTCACCAAAGTTAGACAAGACACTTACCTTGGGTCCAAAAATAGCAATCAAGCCTCTAACACCGCCTTTTCCTTTGAATTCAACTCCGGAACAACAATATCTAGACATAATTAACTGAAGTATATCAATAATGACTCAATAAATCGATCCCATAGACTAATTATCTATTTTCTAGAATTCTTCCAAAAATACCAATCGACCCCGGGCCCGCTTGGTCCAAACATGAGGCTCGGACCAAAACCCGATCACCCATACCCCCACGAGTTCATATATATGATTTGTTTTGAAATCCGACCCAAAATTGAGGTTGAATTACCCAAAATTCCCCAAACCCTAACTCTACTCAAAACCCCTAATTTCTACTTTGATTTCATGATTTTAGGCATAGATTCTAGGGTGAAATCTTGTAAAAATAAGTTAAGGAGTAAAGAAAATGAGTTAGAAATCACTTTCTAATATTTTGGAGAAGAAAGAGTGTTTGGAAAATCGCCTCTTATGTTTTTAGGGCTTTGAAAAATGAAAATAACTGAAATTCCCGTCTATTTATACCCCCCTCAGATCCCCCACCGCGGTCAGCAAAAAATGGACCGCGGCCGCGCTAGCAAAGACCAATAAAAGCTGAAAAAAACCAAGAAAAATGACTGCCGTGACATGCTTTAGTATTTTTCCCATAACTTTCCTTACAGATATCCAAATTACTATTTCTTTAGCTTTCTGGATACTAAACACGAAGGGCTACAATTTTTGTTTTTGAATAATCTCAAAATTCCTTGTAGATCAAAATATATAGGCCTCCGAAGTCGAACCAATGGACCAGCTCCTTTACCGCGGACCACGAAAAAAACGATGGCGGCCGCGAAGCCCTCAGCGCTGTCCGCAAAAAAGGACCACGAACCTCGGTGGTAAGTTTAGAGATCTGAGTTCTGTGACCTCCAACAACTATATTTTAAGCCTAAAGACCTCCCGGGACCTACCCGAAACTGACCCGAGCCCTCGGAACCTCAAACCCAATATACACACGACCTCAAAATCATCCTACGGACTTATTCGAGTAATGAAACCGCCAAAATAACATAAAAACAATGAATTAAACTCCAAAATCTATGGAATTTTCTCAAACTTCATAAACTATCAAATTTTCCATTTTTGATTCGAAAACACGTCAAACCAAGTCCGTTTTACACCCAATTTTACAGATAGCTCATATAACACATATTAAACCTGTTCCAGGCTCCGGAACCATAATACGGGCCCGGTAACACAGGTTTCACATCAAAATTCATTTTCAAAAGTCTTTATTATTTTCAGAATATAATTTTCTTTAAAAATTCATTTCTTGGACTTGGGACATCGGAATTCGATTCCGGGCATACGCCCAAATCCCATATTTTCCTACGGACCCTCCGGGACCGTCAAATCTCGGGTTCGGGTCCGTTTACCAAAAAAGTTGACCAAATTCAACTTTAATCAATTAATTATTACAAAATCAACTTTTCGTCAAGTTTTCACATAAAATCTTCCCGGCTACACGCCCGAGATGTGCACGCATATCGAGGTAAGATTAACGGAGGCTTTCGGGACCTCGGAACAAAGATTTAGCTAAATTAACTTAGAATGACCTTTTGGGTCATCACAATCTCCATATCTAAAACAAACGTTCATCCTCGAACGGACATAAAAAGGTACCTGAGTCTGAGAAAATATGGGGATAACAACTCCTTATATCGGACTCGGATTACCGAGTTGCTGCCTCGGTAGGCTGACCTCTCCATTGAACACAAATCGAAGGATAACTCTTCGATCTTAACTGACGAACCTGCCTAGCTAATATGGCTACCGGCTCCTCCTCATACGTCAAATCCTTGTCTAACTGGACACCGCTGAAGTCAAGAACATGAGATGGACCTGCGATATACCTCCGGAGCATAGATACATGAAACACCGGGTGCACGACTGACAAACTAGGTGGCAAGGCAGGTCTGTAGGCCACCTCTCCTACCTTGTCCAGAATCTCAAATGGACCAATGTACCTAGGGCTCAACTTGCCCTTCTTTCCGAATCTCATCACTCCCTTCATGGGCGATACCCGAAGAAATACCCGGTCGCCTATCATAAATGCCAAATCTCGAACTCTGCGATCCGCATAACTCTTCTGCCTGGACCGAGTCGTACGAACTCTATCCTGAATGATCTTTACCTTGTCCAAGGCATCCTGGACTAACTCAGAACCCAACAATCTAGCCTCTCCCGGCTCAAACCATCCGACTGGAGACGGACACCGTCTACCATACAATGCCTCATACGGAGCCATCTGAATGCTCGACTGTTAGTTGTTGTTGTAGGCAAACTCAGGTAAAGGTAAGAACTGGTCCCATGAACCACCAAAGTCAATAACACAAGCTCGCAACATATCCTCCAAAACCTGAATAGTACGCTGGGACTGCCCGTCTGTCTGAGGATGAAATGCGGTGCTCAAATCAATCTGGGTGCCCAACTCTCGCTGAAATACTCTCCAGAAATGGGAGGTAAACTGAGTACCTCGGTCTGATATTATGGATATGGGCACACCATGCAGTCTAACAATCTCTCTCATATAGATCCTTGCCAACTTCTCTGCTGAATACGAATTGATACTGGGATGAAGTGCGCTGACTTGGTCAGCCTATCCACAACGACCCATACTGCATCAAACATCCTCTGAGTCCGTGGGAGTCCAACTACAAAGTCCATGGTGATACACTCCCACTTCCACTCGGGAAGCTGAATCTACTGCATCAAACCACCAGGTCTCTGGTGCTCATACTTAACCTGCTGACAATTTAAGAATCGAGCTACATAAGCTATGATATCCTTCTTCATTCTACACCACTAATAATGCTGCCGCAAGTCCTAGTACATCTTTGCGGCACCCGGATGAATGGAATACCAGGAACTATGGGCCTCCTGAAGTATCAACTCACGAATACCATCCACATCAGGTACACAAATCCGTCCTTGCATCCTCAAAACTCCCTCAACATCAACTGTAACCTGTTTGGAATCTCCGTGCTGACTCTATCTCTAAGAACACATAAATGGCGATCATCATACTGCCTGGCCCGAATACGGTCATATAAGGAAGAACGGGCTACGGTATGGGCCAAAATACTGCTAGTCTCAGAAACCTCCAATCTCACAAATCGGTTGGCTAACGCCTGAACATCCAAAGCAAGAGGCCACTCTCCAACTGATAAATAAGCAAGACTACCCATACTAGCTGAATTTCGGATCAAAGAATCGGCCACCACATTGGCCTTCCTCGGATGATAAAGAGTGGTAATATCATAATCTTTCAGCAACTCTAACCATCTCCTCTGCCTCATGTTCAACACTTTCTGTTTGAACAGATACTGTAAGCTCTTATGATCCGTGAACACCTCATATGGCACACAATACAAATAATGCGTCTAAATCTTCAATGCATGTACACTAGCTGCTAACTCCAAGTCATGAACTGGATAGATCTTCTCATGAACCTTCAGCTTACGAGAAGCATATGCTATAACCTTGCCATCCTGCATCAACACTGCACCAAGCCCAACCCGTGAAGCATCACAATACACAACATACGCTCCTGAACCTGTGGGCAAAACTAACACCGTGCCGTGGTCAAGGCTGTCTTGAGCTTCTGAAAGCTCGCCTCACACTCATCTGACCACCTGAACTGGGCACTCTTCTGAGTCAACCTGGTCATCGGGGCCACAATGGATGAAAAACCCTTCACAAACCGGTGATAATAACCTCCTAAGCCCAAGAAACTCCGGATTTTTGTAGCTGAGGTGGGTCTAGGCCAATCTCTGCCTGCTGAAATCTTCTTGGGATCCACCTGAACACCCTCTGACGATACCACATGGCCTAGAAATGCAACTGAACTCAACCAAAACTCACACTTGGAGAATTTGGCATACAACTGACTATCCCTCAAAGTCTGGAGAACAACTCGAAGATGCTGCTCATGCTCTTCTCGACTACGAGAATAAATCAAGATATCATCTATAAACACAATCATGAATGAGTCCAAATAAAGCCTGAATACTCGGTGCATCCACTCCATAAAAGCAGCGGGGGCATTTGTCAACCCAAACAACATAACCAAAAATTCATAATGCCCGTAACGAGTGGGAAAAGCCATCTTAGGAACATCAGACGCCCTGATCCTCAGCTGATGGTAACCAGATCTCAAGTCTATCTTAGAGAACACTGAAGCACTCTGAAGCTGATCAAATAAGTCATCAATCCTCAGAAAAGGATACTTGTTCTTGATAGTAACCTTATTCAACTGCCGGTAGTTAATGCACATCCTCATTGAGCCATCTTTTTTCTTCACTAACAACACTGGAGCACCCCAAGGAGAAATACTAGGCCTGATAAAGCCTTAATCCAACAAATCTTGTAACTTCTCCTTCAATTCCTTCACAATACTGATATCGAGATACGATGCTTGAAGACTTCGTAATTACCCAAAATGACGTGCCTTATCTAACGCCACCTGGGGGGGCACCTACCTAGAAGATTAGGGCTCCATAATTATATCATGAATTCGGCAAATTACGCACAGAGAGTTAATTAGTTTATTTATCTATTAATATTATTATTATTATTAACCTTATTTTGTACATAATTAATAAGTTTAACAAGCATGACTCCCTACCAGTACTAAAGTAAAAAAAAAAGAAACAAAATTTAGTTCACAAGGAAGAATTTAAACACAAGAATTTCCATCACAAGGATCTCATCTTGACATAACTTTCACCACGGCTCGAGGCCCGGTCTAAATATACCAAATCATATTAACACGCGAGGATCTCGTCCTCAATTCTGAATCACAAGCAATATGCATATCGCCAATCGAAACATTCCATTTCCTTCATTTAAATATTTTCCGTTAAGAAAAATTTTAACACGTAATGGTAAAGACAGTTAACCCCATAGAATTTCTCAATACAAGTATTTACATAAGTAGATTTTTGAGTTAAGAAGCTCAACCGAAAGAGAAGCATATTAGAAGAACTTTATTAGATAAGCATAACCGAATTAAGTTCAGAAAATGATCACTTTATAATAATTAGAGATTGTCCTTTTTAATGAAACCATTTAATGTAACTACCTCATCCATACCATAGAAAATATATCAACAGACTAGGTCTCCACCTCTAGGAATCTAACCTTCACTTTCGACATTCCGATTCCTTTTTCCCTAGGTTGTCATGTAGTTAAGTTGTAGCTGCAATGGGGCACGTAGCCTGAGTGCTCTGATACCAACTTGTCACGACCCAAAATCCCACCTTCGGGCCGTGATGGCGTCTAACGTTGAACTCGCTAGACAAGCCAACGTGTACAGTTAAACTAACATGATAACACCAAATTAACAGAATAAACTAAAAACAGTTCACAATGTTTAACAACGGAAATAGATAAAGTGTCAAAGCTAAGTAAGGATAACATAATACAACGTTGCAATAATTCCCCAAAACCTGGAGTCACAAACTCACGAACTGTCTATAGGAGTGCTAAATAAAAAGTCTGAAAGAAAATACATGACTGTCTCTGAAAACTAGAGGAAAGACAAGGCAGAAATAAAGAACTAGGGATAGGAGAGACGCCAAGGCCCACGAACGCCAGCAGGTATGCCTTGAAGACTCTGGGGTGGACTGAAGGAGACTCCCTCAATGCTGTCCACTGGGTCCAGGATCTACACAACAATAATATGTGCAGTGTAGCATCAGTACAACCAAATCCATGTACTGAGTAAGTGACGAGCCTAACCTCGGCCAAAGTAGTGACGAGGCTAGACTTGACAGCAAACGTTAACCTGTCCTATTCTACAACATATATCGTGGAAAAATAAAGCAAGAGATAAGCAGATACGTAGGAGGATACGGGAGCAGATAATGGGGTAACAAGTGAGACAGAACAGTTAATTAAGCACATAGGAACAGACAAGAAGGCAATTTATTAGAAATATGCCAATGAAACAAATATAATGCAAGAAATGTAATTAATGGCACGACATCACCCTTCGTGCTTTTACTCTCTTCCTCACAATGCAATGTACGATGTAAGGATAACATGAATCTTGGCACGGCATCACCCTTCGTTCTTTTACTCTCTTCCTCATGATGCAATGTATCATGTATGGCAATGTAATCATGGCACGACATCAGCCTTCGTGCTTTTAAATATTGATCATGGCACGGCATCAACCTTCATGCTTTTAAATATAAATCATGGCACGACATCACTCTTCGTGCTTTTACTCTCTTCCTCACTATACAATATGTGATGTAAACAATGTAAATCATGGCACGACATCAACCTTCGGGCTTTTACTCTCTTCCTCACTATGCAATATATGATGTAATCAATGTAAATCATGGCACGACATCATCCTTCGTGCTTTTACTCTCTTCCTCACTATGCAATATATGATGTAATCAATGTAAATCATGGCACGATATCACCCTTCGTGCTTTACACTCTTCCTCACCAATGCAATGACAATTATCAAAATGGCAAGGAATGCAGCATAGTGGAATCACAAATCATGATTACCCGGCAAGGGGAAAATATCAGTCATTATCATAACAAATTGCCCGGCTAGGGTCTCAGCTATAACCAACATTTTCAAGTATATCCTTTACAGTTGGGGTCCTCAATAGCACTATTACATCACAAGTTCATCAATGAGGATTTTCAACAACAGTCAACTTCCAAGTAGAGATAAATTCATAATATAATGGATATGGAAGTAAGGACAAGAATTTCATAAAAAATGAACTCATGGGCATGCTTGACACACAATGCATAGGTACTCGTCACCTCACCTATGAATTGGACATGATAAATACTTAGCACATAGCATACAATACCTATTCCCTCACCTAAGTTAGGCAAGACACTTACCTCGGGTCCAAAAATAACAATCAAGCCTCTAACACCGCCTTTGCCTTTGAATTCAACTCCGGAACAACAATATCTAGATATAATTAACTTAAGTATATCAATAATGACTCAATAAATCGATCCCATAGCCTAATTATCCATTTACTAGCATTCTTCCAAAAATACCAAAAATCGACCCCGGACCCGCTTGGTCCAAACACGAGGCTCGGACCAAAACTCGATCACCCATACTCCCACGAGTTCAAATATATGATTTGTTTTGAAATCCGACCCAAAATTGAGGTTGAATTACCCAAAATTCCCAAAACCCTAACTCTACCCAAAACACCTAATTTCTACTTTGATTTCATGATTTTAGACCTAGATTCTAGGGTGAAATCTTGTAAAAATAAGTTAAGGAGTTAAGAAAATGACTTAGAAATCACTTACTAATGTTTTGGAGAAGAAAGAGTGTTTGGAAAATCGCCTCTTATGTTTTTAGGGCTTTGAAAAATGAAAATAACTGAAATTCCCATCTATTTATACCCCACTCAGGTCCCCTATCGTTGTCAGCGAAAACTGGACCGCGGCCGCGCTAGCAAAGACCAAAAAAAGCTGAAGAAAACCAAGAAAAATGACTGCAGTGACATACTTTAGTATTTATCTCATAACTTTCTCTACAAATATCCAAATTACTATTTCTTTACCTTTCTGAAAACTACACACAAAGGCCTACAACTTTTGTTTCTTAATAATCTCAAACTTCCTTATAGATCAAAAGATATAGGCCTCTGAAGTCGGACCAGTGGCCCAGCTCCTTTTCCGCGGACCACGAAAAAAACAACCACGGCCGCGAAGCCCTCAGCGCGGTCCGTGAAAAAGGAACGCGGACCTTGATGGTAAGTTCAGAGATCTGAGTTCTGTGACCTCCAACAGCTATATTTTAAGCCTAAAGACCTCCCGGGACCTACCCGAAACTCACCCGAGCCCTCGGAACCTCAAACCCAATGTACACACGACCTCAAAATCATCCTATGGACTTATTCAAGTAATGAAACCGCCAAAATAACACAAAAAACAATGAATTAAACTTCAAAATCTATGGAATTTTCTCAAACTTCATAAACTATCAAATTTTCCATTTTTGATCTGAAAACACGTCAAACCAAGTCTGTTTAACACCCAATTTTACATATAGCTCATATAACACATATTAAACCTGTTCCGAGTCAGGAACCATAATACGGGCCCGGTAACATAGGTTTCACATCAAAATTCATTTTCAAAAGTCTTTATTATTTTCAAAAAACAATTTTCTTTAAAAATTCATTTCTTGGACTTGAGACTTCGGAATTCGATTCCGGGCATACGACCAAGTCCCATATTTTCCTACGGACCCTCCGGTACCGTCAAATCTCGGGTCCGGGTTCGTTTATCAAAAATGTTGACCAAATTTAACTTTAATCAATTAATTATTATAAAATCAACTTTTCGTCAAGTTTTCACATAAAATCTCCCTAGCTACATGTCCGAGATGCACACGCATATCAAGGTAAGATTAACGGAGGGTTTCGGGGCCTCAAAACATAGATTTTGGCTAAATTAACATAATATGACCTTTTGGGTCATCGTAGAAAAATTACACCAAATCGAAAAATCAAACCAAACTGATTGAAGAATTCGACTAGATTTGGTTTGGTATTGAGTAAAAAAACACTAACCAAACCNTCAATAATTCTTTGTCAATGTACGCTTTCAAGGTTAATACATGAGGGGATCCCAAATATTTCTATATTTTTAAATAAAATTCAATTTGAAGTATATATATATATATATATACTTCAAATTGAATTTTATTTAAAAATATAGAAATATTTGGGATCCCCTCATGTATTAACCTTGAAAGCGTACATTGACAAAGAATTATTGATAGACGCTTAAGAAAATAACTATCATGTGTTACTAACAAAATTCTCCCACTTATAGTAAAATGGATTAGATAGAGAAGCTCTCTATAAAGACCTGTAAAATTTCAAGTCTAAAAAGAATGCCCGAATGGGTCCCCATGTGGAGTAAAGAGTACCTCAGGACTTAAAGATAAAATTTTCTAGAATTGCGCGGGTCTGCGGTCCATTATGCGATTGCAGATCATATATGCGGACCGCATAGTGGTCACATACCTGGACAGTTGCTGTCCATTTTGAGGAAAACTATGCGGCCCATAATGCGATCATATTTTACGAATGTGGGCCGCATAGTTGTCGCATTCTTGCACCTATATTTTTGCGGAGGGAGTTATGCGACGCACTATGCGATCGCATAACAAGTATGCAGACCGCATAGTGGTCGCATACCTGGGCAGTCTGCTTTCCTTTTTGGCCCATCTGAAGGCCATTTATGCGACAAGTATGCGGACCGCATAACAGGAATGCGATCATATTCCTGACCGCATACCTGCTTCGGGGCTTCTAATTTCTAATTTTTAAAACCCGACCCCTAGTTAAATAAAACACCCCCCCTTCATTTTTAAAGACTATCTGATAAAAGTAGAGAGAAATGAGAGTGGGTTCTAGTGAGAGAAGCCCTCATCTTCCCCAAATTGGTCCTCCATCTCTACTCAGGCATGGAATTAATTGAGTAGTCGTCATCTTCTTCACCATAAGAGGTACGTCTTCACCCCATTTCCCCAAATTCTCAGATTTTAGTTAGAATAGAACACACATAGGTTGTTTCTTGAAGAGGAAAGTTAAGACCTTGCATGCATGTGAATAATCTTCTATAATCTAGAAAATGGAAGTCGGCTAGGGCAACCTTTCACTAAAAAAGGGGCTAGCTAATCTGAAGGACCACATAGTATTTGATAAAATGCCTAAATGAGTTCAAGGTTCCTAACTCTAAGTTTGAATGTGTCACATCGTAAATTAGATTGAAGGCGTTAGAAGGTCCGGTGATTTGGGATAGGAATCAAAGGGAAATTCCAACTCGAGGTATGTATGGCTAACTTTAGTCTTCGTAAAGTCACCTTGTTGGTGTTCGAGCATTCAGTATGATTTTCTGGCTTATGCATATGTGAATCGATGTTCTAATGTGTTGAGGCGTAAGATTCTGTTCTCTGATTGTCCTAGTTGATTACCATGCCACCATGCTATATGAGATTGTGAAAAGGTGATTCTTTGTGCTTATTCTATCATGTGCAAAGCTCGTTAAATATTGAATACATCGGTATGAGAGGATGTGCTGCAAAATGAAAGAAATGATAACGAATCAAATTGTTGAATGTATCTAAGTGCTAAATTCTGTGTAGCAAGTAATGGAAAGGAAATGTGGATTTATCTAATTGAACTATATGTTGATGGTATGCCGTATATGACTCACGGTTTGGTAAAGATTACTATGGCCTTGATTTCACATGGTTATTTGGTTGTTACGAATGTATCTTCTTGATGATGAAAATCCTTGTGATTGAATTGATTGGTTGATGTTGCTATCGAATGTGATTGCAAGGTGGGATTGGGTTGCATGCCGAAACAGAAGTAATAAGGGTGTAATGTGATTGTAAGATGGGATCGGGTTGCACGCCACAATAGAATTAAGGGTGTAATGTGATTGTAAGGTGGGATCGGGTTGCACGCCCCAACAAAAGTAATAAGGGTGTAATGTGATTGTAAGGTGGGATCGGGTTGCACTCCACAACAGAAGTAATAAGGATGTAATGTAATTGTAAGGAGGGATCAGGTTACACGCTGCAACAGAAGAAATAAGAGTGGAATATGATTTTATGGTGGGATCGGGTTGCGCGACACAACAGGAGAACGATTGAAATAAGAAACTTTGGAACTCTCATTTGTGTTTTCTGTATCTCTGTGCAGTATTTGTTTGGTGTCTTTGACTGACTCCTATCTATGTATTGTTTGATTTTACTTAGAGTAAAGCTTGTCCATACATACTAGTACTATTCCATGGTACTAACATCCCTTTTTGCCAGGGGCGCTACATCTTTTATATGGATGTAGATGGTTCTATAGCAGGTAGCTCGGTCCACCTATTCTGGTGCCTTCCTTTCATCTCCTTAGCAGTTCTAGTGAACCCCACTTCCTTTCGGGGTCGTGCGTGGTCTATGCCATCTTCTTTTGTATATTTTGTTCTGTTAAGGTATAGCCGGGGCCTTGTTGCCGGCAAGTTTATACACTCTTCTCCGTATCTTTAGAGGCTCCGTAGACATTTTGTGGGTTGTATATGTGTATTTGGGGTAGTTGTCGTACTCCTTTGTAATCACGATCCCGTATTAGGAGTGTAGTATTTTAGAATGTATGTTTTGGTAAGATTAAATGTTGAAAATGTTAAAAGAGGAAATTTGACTTATGTTGTAAACGCATGCTTTGATTCTATTTTGTTGTTTCACTTATAAATGTACATTATGATCACGGGGAAATGCGTTGGGTAGGAAAGGCAATCTTGGTCCGCTTGACCGGGTTCATCCGGTTAGGCGCCGGTCTCGTCCCTCGATTTTGGGGTGTCACACTCTCACTTCTCTCTAGGGCATCTCAAAGAAGAGACCTGCCATCCAAGGAAGGCAGTAAAATCCTCAGCACAAATGCTTCGAACCAACACTAGCACCACAAATGATCAACACTCACACAAATTTCCAACAATGGACATAGACGCAATAGACAAACAACTTTCTCCTAGATTGTCACGACCTAAAATCCTAACTTAGGTCGTGATGGAGCCCAACAGCGGGGCCAGGCAAGCCGACTCTCAATTTATTAAAGGTTCCTTCTTATTAGATTAAACACTTTAAAATATACTCAGTTTTTAAAACTTAAAACATGATTCGACAAGGATAAATAGCCAGTTTTAATCAAAAACAGTCATGAAGAGGCGTGAGCCAATATATATACAAACCCGAAATCCATAACAACTAACACGTGTGTGCCAGGAACTAGTGTCACAAGTCCTACGGGAATACTAACAGAATATACAGTCCCACTGTCTGAAGGAAATAGACAGGAAATAAGCAAATGAAAACCCCATGGTTCTGCCGGAGATCGCCGGGAGAAAAGCAGCTCACCGTGAAGTCAGGTCTGTCAAATATCAAATCAAGCTCCGGTCTGGCAACCAGATGCACCAGCCTCGGAACCTGCACAATTAATTACAAAAGTGTAGCATGAGTACATAAATATATATGTACCCAGTGAGTATCCCGCCTAACCTCGAAGAGGTAGTGACGAGAGTTCGACATGACACTCACTAAGGTCCAACGATATAATTTAGCCGAATATAATAGAAACGGTAGGCATGTAAAGGAAGTGAAGCAATAAATATATATGTAAGGTACTGAAATCCAAGAAAAGTACTGGGAATGAATAAAACAATTACCATCTCACATTCCCACCAAATTCTGTCAAATCAATATCCATGAATTTAGTAACAAATAAATCATACGCATGCAGGGTAAGGACAACCGGCCGGAGTCATAAGATAGTCATGTCTGTGCACTGCCGAGGTTCGAACGGCCCAGACCATAAGTGCACCTCTCCACAAAGTACTCACATCTATGCACTGCTGAGGATCCAATGACCCGTACTAAAAGTGAATCTCTCAATCCTCTCTATACACTGCCGAGGATCGAATGGCCCGTACCAAAAGTGCATCTCTCAATCCGCCCGTTCCCATAAGAGTGCGGGAAAAATCACACTCCGTTCGTGGAATGTAAATCGCGAAGCGGTCACATGCACACACATTATTCCTTTTTAAATTGCTTTCAGTGAACAATTCCTTAAAGTTTTCTCAAATTCCATCACCTCAGGGAAGTAAGCAGCATGTAACATTTAATTTATTAAGCATATAGTTCATATCAAGTAAAACACAAGGCATGATGTGGGCCTAACTACCCGGACATAATAGTAATAGCCGCTACGTACGGACTCTCGTCACTTTGTACATACGTAGCCCCCAAATATTATCACATATAGCATTTAAATCACCTAGGGAGACAGTTCCCTCTTACAAGGTTAGAGAGGAGACTCACCTCGTGTCGAACCTACTTTCCGGGTCAAGAACGCGCCCGAAACTCCAAACTCAACACCCACGAACTCGAAACTAGACAAATGTTATACAACTATATCAATTTATACTCAAAGCATGAAATTCTTCTACTACTTAGCCAAATTCATCATTCTTGAAGAAATCCTAAAATCCAACCTCCCCTCCGCATGCTCGGATTCCAAAAATTCTCGAAGGAAACACTCACCCATAGCCTAAGGATCATTAATACATGATTTTCACTCGATTTCATAGCTAATTGACGGATAATTTTCTACATTTTCAAAAGCCCTAGGTTACTACCCCAAATCCTTAGTTTTCACTAATTTAGGTAGATAATTTAGCTTGTAATCCATGCATGAAGCTAATATTAGAGTAGAGTTTACTTACCTTCAATAACTAGGTCGTTTTCCCCTCTTGAATAGTTGAAATCGTCTCAAGGAAGAAGAAGAAGATAAGGAAATGAATTAAATCCCGTGTATAAAAAGACAGTGCCCAGCTGCCCCTTCTATGCAAACGCATCAGGGGCAGTGCATTCACGATGAACAAATGGCCAGGCCTGATGAGGCCTTCTATGCGAACGCGGAGGCTAGCCAGGCTAGACCTACACGAATGCGGCTAGGGGGGAGGGGGGGGGGGGTGCGAACACACTGAGTAAAGGCTAAGCTGGTCTGGACCAATGCCCTACCCTATGCGAACGCATAGGGAAAATTTTCACTCCTTCCCAGATCGTTCTATGCGAACGCGACAGAGCAACCGCGAACACATAGAAGGAAACCAGACACAGAAATTCTGGTGTTTTGCAATTAGCTCCGAGGTGTTCGAATGCTGAGCCCCTCGAGACGCCGTCTAAAGGCACTGGCAAGTCTGTATTCATGATACAGACTCGCTTGAATTTTCGGAACGTGAAAAAAAACAACGAAACTAAGAATTCAACCCCAAAACCAAATTGAATCAAACTTTGAACTTAAAGTTTTAGAATTCACTAACAATGCGCCGAAGTGACCTATACTACTCGGATGACACCAAATTTTGCAGGCAAGTCATAAATGATATAATGGAACTATTACCGCTCTCGAAATTCCGTTCGGACCTCGATAACACAAAAACACGTCCCAAACCACAATAGGAACTTAAGGAACTTCTTATTTCAATAGTGGGCGCCAAAATGCTCCCGGGTCATCAGAAACCCATTCCGAACATACGCCCAAGTCCGAAATCATCATACAAGGCTACAGGAACCGTCAAAACTTGATTCTGAGGTCGTTTACTAAAAATATTGACCGAAGTCAAACTTGGCCTTAAAGGCCAACCTGAAAGAACCAAGTGTTCCTATAGCACTCTAAACACTTCCGAATCCCGAACCACTAGTCCCCGCAAGTCATAACTCATAATAAGCCGTTATGGGAAGTTACATTTAGGGGAACGGGGTCCGATAATGCCAAATGACCAGTCGGGTCATTACATTCTCCACCTCTTAAACAAACGTTCGTCTGCGAACGGATCTAGAATCATACCTGAAGTGCTGAATAAGTGTGGATAACTGCTCCGCATGTTCTCCTCGGACTCCCAGGTCGATTCCTCGACTGGTTGGACCTTCCACTGGACCTTCACTGCAGAAACCCTCTTGGACCTCAACTGGCGATCCTATCTATCAACAATAGCAACTGGCTCCTCCTCGTAGCCCAACTTCTCATACAACTAAATAGTGCTGAAATCAACCACGTGAGAGAAGTCGACATGGTACCTCCGGAGCATGGATACATGAAAAAATGGATGAACTCCTGATAAACTGGGAGGTAAGGCCAGCTCATAAGCAACCTCCCCAACTCGCCTCAACACCTCGAAGGGACCTATAAATCTCGGGCTCATCTTGACCTTCTTCCCAAACCTCATAATCCCTTCATTGGCGAGACCTTCAACAGAACCTTGTCTCCCTCCATAAATGATACATCACGCGCCCTCTGATCTGCATAACTCTTCTGTCTGGACTGTGCTGTGCAGAGCCTCTCTTGGATCAACTTCACTTTCTCCAAAGCATCCCTCACTAGGTCGGTGACATATAACTTAGCCTCGCCAGGCTCAAACCACCTGATAGGAGAACGACATCGCCGACCATACAAAGCCTAAAATGGGGCCATCTCGATTCTGGACTGGTAACTATTATTGTAAGCAAACACTAACCTCCAAAGTCAATCACGCATGCCCTAAGCATGTCCTCCAATATCTGAACTATACGCTTTGACTGACCATCAGTCTGAGGGTGAAACGCTGTGCTGAGATCTATCTGGGTTCCCATCTCACTATGCAATGCTCTTCAAAAATGTGAGGTGAATTGAGGACCTCGATATGATATAATGGACACCGGCACACCGTGCAACCGGACTATCTCCCGAATGTAGATCTGGGCTAACCTCTCAGAAGTATAAGTAGTAGATACTAGAATGAAATACGTCGATTTGGTCAATCTATCCACAATGACCCAATCCGCGGTAACATTCCGCAAGGTCTGAGGCAACCCAACCACGAAGTCCATAGTGATGCGCTCCCATTTCCACTCAGGAACGGGCATCTGCTGAAGTAGGCCTCTGGTGCTCATACTTAACCTGCTGGCAACTAAGACACCTAGCCACATACCCCACAATGTCCTTCTTCATCCGCCTCCACCAGTAATGTTACTTCAAATCATGATACATCTTCATAGCACCAGGATGAACAGAATACCTAGAACTGTGTGCCTCCTCTAGAATTCTCTCCCTCAGGCCATCAACATTAGGAACAAATAAGCGGCCCTGAAGTCTCAGAACACCATCCTCGCCAATAGTAACCTCCTTGGACCTACCTTGAACCAGAGTCTCCCGAATCTCTGCTAAGCACGGATCATAGAACTACCAGGCCTTAATCTCCCCTAATAACGAAGATTGAGCAACCACATGTGCTAAAACTCGTCGAGGCTCTGAAAGGTCTAATCTCACCAAGCGATTGGCCAAGGACTGAATGTCCAAGGCTAGAGGTCTCTCCTCTGCTGCAATATAAGCCAAGCTACCCATACTCTCTTTCTTCCTGCTCAAAGCATCTGCTACCATGGTTGCCTTGTCCGGATGATAAAGAATGGTCATATCATAATATTTCAACAACTCAAGCCATCTACGCTTCCTCAAATTAATATCCCTATGCTTGAAAAAGTGCTGCAAGCTGCGGTGGTCTGTATAAACCTCACAGGACAGTCCATACAAGTAGTGCCTCCAAATCATAAGAGCATGAACAATCACCGCCAACTACAAGTCATGCACATGGTAATTCTTCTCATGAACCTTCAGCTGGCGTGAAGCATAATGAATAACTCTTCCTTCCTGCATCAACACACACCCCAAGCCAACGCGCTAAGCGTCGCAATATACTGAATACATCCCAGAACTAGAAGGCAATACTAGAACTGGTGCTGAGTTCAATGCTGTCTTGAGCTTCTGAAAGCTCGCCTCACACTTGTTAGACCATCGGAACGGGGCATTCTTATGAGTCAATCTGGTCAACAGAGCTGCAGTAGAAGAGAACCCCTCCACAAATCAGCGATAATAGCTTGCTAGGCCCAAAAAACTCTTGATCCCTGTAGCTGAAGTAGGACGCGACCAACTCTGAACCGCCTCAACCTTCTGAGGATCAACCTTGATACCCTCTACGAATACCACATGCCCCAAGAATGCCACGGAATCCAACCAAAACTCACACTTGGAGAACTTAGGATATAGCTTCTGTTCTAGCAAAGTCTGGAGCACAACTCTCAAATGTTTCTCGTGCTCCCCCAGGCTACGTGAGTAAATCAAAATGTCATCAATGAAGACAATGACAAAGGAATCAATATACGGCCTGAATACCCTATTCATCAAGTCCATGAATGCTGCTGGGGCATTAGTCAAGCCAAAGGACATCACCAGGAACTCATAATGGCCATATCTCGTACGAAAAGCAGTCTTCGGAACATCTGAAGCCCGAATCCTCAACTGATGATACCCTGATCTCAAATCAATCTTAGAAAACACACGAGCACCCTGCAACTGGTCAAACAAATCATCGATGCGTGGCAAAGGATACTTGTTCTTAACTGTAACCTTGTTCAACGGGCGGTAATCAATACACATCCGCATAAACCCATCCTTCTTCTTCACAAATAGAACTGGAGCACCCCATGGTGATACACTCGGTCTGATGAACCCCTTAGCTAACAACTCCTCAAGCTGCTCTTTCAACTCTTTCGAAGCCATACGGTACGGAGGAATAAATATAGGCTGGGGGTCAGGAGCTAAATCAATGCAGATATCAATATCACGGTCAGGAGGCATGCTTAGAAGGTCTGAAGGAAATACATCGGCAAACTCTCGAACCACTGGCACTGAATCAATCGTCGGAGACTCGGCGGTGGTGTCCCGCACATAAGCAAAATAGGCCAGACAACCCTTCTCGACCATATGTCGAGCCTTCAAGAATGAAATAACCCGGCTGGCTGCACTAACTGAGGAACCTCTCCACTCCAGCCTAGGCGACTCGGGCATGGATAAAGTAATTGTATTGGCATGGCAATCTAGAATGACATGATAAGGAGATAGCCAATCCATGCCTAAAATAATCTCGAAATAAACCATGCCAAGCAGTAAGATATCTGCTCGAGTCTCGAACCCAACAAAATGAAATCACACAGGACCGATAAATCCGGTCTACAACCACAGAATCTCCCACGGGAGTGGACACATAAATAGGAGAACCCAAGGACTCAGAGGGACATCCAGAAAATGAGCAAATAAGACCGAAACATAGGAATAAGTGGACCCTGGATCAAATAACACCGCTGCCTCTCTACCACATACTGTAATAATACCTGTTATCACGGCGTCTGAGGCCACTGCATCTGATCTGGCCGGAATGGCATAGAATCTGGCTAGAGTGCTGGAATACTAAGCTCCACCAGAGTGAACAGGAGCTGCCTGACCTCCCCCTAACTGGACTCCACCTCTAGGACGACCCCTGCCGACCTATCCTCCCCCTCTAGGTGGCCGGATTGCTGGTGCCGGACCCATCGGCTGATAAGCCTGTTGTACGACCTTGCCCCGAAACCTGGGACACTGCCTTCTCATATGACCTGGCTCTCCACACTCGTAACAACTCCCAGGTAGCATAGTCTGCTGCCCTGAAGAAGAACCCTGAATGGCCGGAGGGCGATGAGAGCCCTCTGGCATAACACTGAAGTAAGGGCCGGAGGATCTCGGATCACTAGGATAACCACTGTGTGAACTTTGAATGGTTGGAGGATGGTAGGAACACTCTGGCATGGTGCTGAAATGAGGCCTCGTCGGAACACCTCGGGGAGGTGGTGGAGGTGCTGAATATAAAGGCCTGCTAGGCTGACCACTGCTATACTGACCACTTCCCCTAGCTGGGGAACCTCTTAAATCTCCAGAGAATCTATCCCTCTTGTCCTGCTACCTCTGCTCCCTGCTCCTCGACTGATACCCCTCGATCCTGCGAGCAATCTCTACCACGAGCTGATAAGGAGTACCCATCTCCACCTCTCGGGCCATGGTGGCCCTAATACCTGGATGCAACTCAGCTACAAATCTCCGCACCCTCTCTGCATCAGTAGGTAGTATCATGAGTGCATGGCGAGACAACTTTGAAAATCTGGCCTCATAATCTGTCACTGACATCTGCCCCTTCTCTAGCCACTCAAATTGATACCGCAGCTCTCTCCTCTCAGAGGGTGGGATATATCTATCCAGGAACATCTGCGTGAACTGCTCCCAAGTGACAGGAGAAGAATCTGCTAGCCTACTGAGAATATAGGACTGCCACCACCTACGAGCTCTGCCCTCTAACTGAAAGGTAGTGCTCCGTGGGACTCTAGTATCCTCATGTTGTGCAGTCTGTCCCTGCATCTATCCACAAAGTCCTGGGCGTCCTCGCCTCGCTCACCCCCAAAGACCGAAGGGTGCAATCGATTCCATCTATCCAATAACTTTTGCGGATCGCCGTCCGTAGCCGGTCTGGGCTCAGGTGCTGCTGCAACAGGCTGGACCCCACCCACGGGTAGTGTACCCGGGGTATGATGTAATGCTGTTGTCTAGCCTGCAGCTTGGGCAGTAGGGGTCTAGACTCCCCCTCTCCCCTGAGAAGTGGCAGGATCTACTGGAAATAAACCAGCCTGGGACATAGTGTCCATAAATCTCATCATACGGCTCATGATTGCCTGGAAGCCTGGCGTCGTCATGAAGTCTAATAGTGAAGGATTTGCTGGAGGCACCTCGTCCTGCTCCTCTATAATAGGGTCCTCTGGTGGCGAAACCGGAATAGCTCTAGGATGCCCTCGTCCCCTACTGCGGGCCGGTGCCCTCCCCCGGCCTCGGACAACGCGGGTAGCGGCCTTCGCGGGTCTGGAACATCAGATGCATGTGTCCTCACCATCTGTGAGAGAATAGAAGAATTAATTAGTAAATCATCGACTGCACGATAGAATAAAAACAGAGAGAGGTTTCCTAACACCCTACAACCTCGTGAAGATAAGTACAAATATCTCTGTACCGATCCGCAAGTCTCTATTGGGTTTGCCCGTGACTCGTGAGACTTACGTGAACCTAGTGCTCTGATACCATATTGTGACGACCCAAAATCCTAACTTAGGTCGTGATGGTGCCCAACAGCGGGGTCAGGCAAGCCGACTCTCAATTTACTAAAGGTTCCTTCTTATTAGATTAAACACTTTAAAATATACTCAGTTTATAAAACTTAAAACATGATTGGACAAGGATAAATAGCCAGTTTTAATAAAAAACAGTCATGAAGAGGCGTGGGCCAATATATATACAAACCCGAAATCCATAACAACTAACACGTGTGTGCCAGGAATTAGTGTCACAACTCCTACGGGCATACTAACAGAATATACAAAAGATATAATATACAGTCTCACTATTTGAAGGAAATAGACGGGAAATAAGCAAAAGAAAACCCCATGGTGCTGCCGGAGATCGCCAGGAGAAAAGTAGCTCACCAAGAAGTCAGGTCCGTCAAATATCAAGTCAAGCTCCGGTCCGACAACCAGATGCACCAGCCTCAGAACCTGTACAATTAAGTACAGAAGTGTAGTATGAGTACATAAATATATATGTAACCAGTGAGTATCCCGCCTAACCTCGAAGAGGTAGTGACGAGAGGTCGACATGACACTCAATAATTTAGCAGAATATAATAGAAATGGTAGGCATGTAAAGGCAGTGAAACAACAAATACATATGTAAGGTACTGAAATCCAAGAAAAGTACTGGGAATGAATAAAACAATTACCACTTCACTTTCCCCCAAATTCGGTCAAATCAATATCCATGAAATTAGTAACAAATAAATCATACGCATGCAGGGTAAGGACAGCCGACTAGAGTCATAAGATAGTCATGTCCGTGCACTGCCGAGGGTCGAATGGCCCAAACCATAAGTTCACCTTTCTACAAAGTACTCACATCTATGCACTGCCGAGGATCGAAGCCCGTACCAAAAGTGCACCTCTCAGTCCTCTCTATGCACTGTCGAGGATCGAAGCCCGTACCAAAAGTGCATCTCTCAATCCTCTCTATGCACTGTCGAGGATCGAACGGCCCGTACCAAAAGTGCATCTCTCAATCCGCCGTGGCGTACGGCCCGTTCCCATAAGAGTTGGGGGAAAATCCCACTCCGCTCACAGAATGTAAATTGCAAAGGGGTCACATGCACACACATTATTCCTTTTTAAATTACTTTCAGTGAACAATTCCTTACAAGTATTCTCAAATTCCATCACCTCAGGGAAGTAAGCAGCATGTAACATTTAATTTATTAAGCATATAGTTCATATAAAGTAAAACACAAGGCATGATGTGGGCCTAACTACCCAGACATAATAGTAATAGCCGCTACGTACGGACTCTCGTCACTTTGTACATACGTAGCCCCCAAATATTATCACATATAGCATTTAAATCACCTAGGGAGACAGTTCCCTCTTACAAGGTTAGAGAGGAGACTCACCTCGTGTCGAACCTACTTTCCGGGTCAAGAACGCGCCCGAAACTCCAAACTCAACACCCACGAACTCGAAACTAGACAAATGTTATACAACTATATCAATTTATACTCAAAGCATGAAATTCTTCTACTACTTAGCCAAATTCATCATTCTTGAAGAAATACTAAAATCCAACCTCCCCTCCGCATGCTCGGATTCCAAAAATTCTCGAAGGAAACACTCACCCATAGCCTAAGGATCATTAATACATGATTTTCACTCGATTTCATAGCTAATTGACGGGTAATTTTCTACATATTCAAAAGCCCTAGGTTACTATCCCAAATCCTTAGTTTTCACTAATTTAGGTAGTTAATTTAGCTTCTAACCATGCATGAAGCTAATACTAGAATAGAATTTACTTACCTTCAATAACTAGGTCGTTTTCCCCTCTTGAATGGTAGAAATCGTCCCAAGGAAGAAGAAGAAGATAAGGAAATGAATTAAATCCCGTGTATAAAAACACACTGCCAGCTGCCCCTTCTATGCGAACGCATCAGGGGCAGTGCATTCACGATGAACAAATGGCCAGGCTTGATGAGTCCTTCNGTAAAGGCTAAGCTGGTCTGGCCCAATGCCCTACCCTATGCGAACGCAGAGCACCTATGCGAACGCATAGGGAAAATTTTCACTCCCGCCCAGATCCTTCTATGCGAACGCGGCAGAGAAATCGCGGACGCATAGAAGGAAACTAGACACAGAAATTTTGGTGTTTTGCAATTAGCTCCGAGGGGTCCGAAACTCACCCGAGCCCCTCGGGACCGCATCCAACGGCACTGGTAAGTCTTTATTCATGATACGCACTTGCTTGAATTTTCGGAATGTGAAAAACGACAACGAAACTAAGAATTCAACCCCAAAACCAATTGAATCAAACTTTGAACTTAAAGTTCTAGAATTCGCTAACAATGCGCTGAACCGACCTATACTATTCGGAATGACACCAAATTTTGCAGGCAAGTCATAAATGACATAACATAGCTATTCTCGTCTCGAAATTCCGTTCGGAGCTCGATAATACAAAAACACGTGCCAAACCACAATAGGAACTTAAGGAACTTCTTATTTCAATATTGGGTACCGAAATGCTCCCGGGTCATCAGAAACCCATTCCAAACATACGCCCAAGTCCAAAATCATCATACGAGGATACCAAAATCGTCGAAACTCGATTCCGAGATCGTTTACTAAAAATGTTGACTGAAGTTAAACTTGACCTTAAAGGCCAACCTTAAGGAACCAAGTGTTCCTATAGCACTCTAAACACTTCCGAATCCTGAACCACCAGTCCCCGCAAGTCATAACTCATAATAAGCCGCTATGAAAAGTTTCATTTAGGGGAACGGGGTTCGATAACGCAAAATGACCGATCGGGTCGTTACATAGAGGCAGAAACGAACTCGGCTAGGTAGTAGGAAGCCCAGAACTAGGAAATCTCTTCCTACAAAAACTGAAAAATAACTTGTATGGAACACATACACAAAATCAAATAGCAGTTCAACAATCAATAGAAGGACAAGAATACGACATAACTGATGAAACGGAGAACCAATACGAGTTGAAAAACTTCATCCCCATCACCTCCACTGATAAAGAAAGAATCTACAGCAACTGGACCAACGCGGTTATAATCAAGATCTTTGGCAGAAAGGTAGGATACACCTTCCTCCAAAACAAACTAACCGATATATGGAGACCAACGGAAACAATTACCCTAATAGACCTAGGACATGAATACTACCTAATAAAATTCATAAAAACTGAAAATTATGAAAATGCGTTACATGGAGGACCATGGTTTATTGGAAAACAATTCCTAACAGTCCGAAAATGGGAACCAAGATTCGTAGCCTCAACTGCTTTGCAAACTTACTCAGTCATCTGGGCTAGACTACCGGAGCTCCCAACAGAGTTTTATGATTACGAAATACTTCAAAGAATAGGATCAAAGTTGGGAAAGCTAATAAGGATCGATGCATGTACAGCCTCAACAACGAGAAGCAAATATGCAAGAGTATGCATCCTTCCACACATAGAAAGCCCCCTAAAAACACGTGTACTAATAGGGAAACACTACCAGAGGGTTGCATACAAAGGATTCAACATGTTGTGCATACAATGTGGAAGGCTGGGAGATACTAAAACACAATGCCCACACCCAAGCCAAACACAAACCACCGAAGCAAAATCTAGGCACACAAACAATGAAGGAATTGAATCACTATTGGAGGAAGTAGAAGCTTGGCACATAGTCATGCACAGGAAGACCAAAAAGGAGAGGGCCAAAGGAGGACGTTAACAACTCAACCATAAAAATAACCAAAACAGGAACATCACATAACCAACTCCGGCAGAAGCCATCAACACAAACAAGAGTTCTGATGGGTAAGCAAAGATACCATGCAAAGAGATGTAACAACGAATAGACCAGTGGTCAATACAACTACCATGGAAAAAGAAACAAATGGGCACATGAGAAATGCAAATCAATTCAATGCATTAAGTTCTCTGACGGCTGAGATGGAAAACAACTTTGAAACCCTAGCGGAAAATACACAAAGACCTCAAGAAGATGTGCATTATACCCTGGATAAACCAAAGGAGCTAAGCAATCTTATGACACCATTAATAACTCTAAACCCCACCTTTAATGATCAAGTACCTAGAGAAATTAATATTACCAATGACATGAATGCTCTACACGAACCCAATGGACCAAAGTTGAAACCTCATTACACGACCACAAGCAGGAAGCAACCAACGGACATTATCAAACCCCCAATCATGCGAATTGAATGCTGCACCCCTTCACAATGTCACACCCTCATTAATTAGAGACAATAAGGATCAAAGCATGAAAGACAAAAACACACTGAAACCTGTCACAAACCTGAACCAAAGCCATCATAGTACAAATCTAATCCAAGATCAAAATCAATACAAAACCCTAGACAAAGTTAACATATCAACATCAGTTACAAGAGTTCCCCAAGCTCCCAATAATGTAACGCCAGTAAATTACCTCCTTGCCACTATTTAGATGCTAATGCCCATGCAAACAATACCAACCAACAATTAGCCAAACTTAGCAAAACTCAAGAACTAAACAAAGATGCCAAGACTCCCTTCCAACAGCTACTACCAAAGGAGATACCAAAGGAACCCAAGGAGATATGTTTGGACAATGGAGAACAACCAAACAACTCAAGGACAGATGCTCGTTTATGCAACACCACCTCTGCCTCCAAACCTCACTCTATTTTCATGGCTGGAATACAGACTGACGGGATTCTCCCTAAACATGAATCTACACCTAGGGGGAAGGATGTTATCATACGAATAGAGAACCCAAGCTACCTAGCCCAAATTGTAACGGAGGGGCTAAGGATTGAACTCGACAGTGTAGCGAGCCACCCATGGTTATCTGATGCGAGACTAGAATTCATGGTTTAACATGTTATATGCCCTAAATTTTATATGCGTTAATGATAAAAATGAATTAGAGATGGAAGCCGAGCTAAATGGATGTAAATACATCAAAAATACGCTCAAGAGGCGAAGAGGAGTGCACCGGGCTATAGCCGGGCGTTTGAGCCCAAACGCCTAACCCTGCCTGGCATTAGCCAGGCGCCAGAGCCCAAACGCCTGAACTTGCCTGGTGTTAGCCAGGCGACAGAGCCCAAACGCCTGCCTTAGCCTGGCGTTATCCAGGCGCCAGGGCCCAAACGCCAGGCCCCTGTTCCGGTTAAATACGAGTTTTTGAAGAGTTTAAGTGTTTCCCGATTGGAATAGAAGTCTCCTACACGTTTAGGGTTTATCCCAAACATATAAATAGACCCAAGAACACAACTTGAAAAGGGGGAAGCCGTTGAAGTGAAGAAAAACCTATGGATTACTACTCAGTGAAACAAACATTGATTTTTATAGCTTTTATTCATTATTTTATAGTTCAATTATCCAAGTTATTTTAGAATTGATTCTTATGAATATGAGTAGCTAATTTTATTAATCTAGGGTTTTG
>ML380715.1:140831-164061 GCA_005239525.1 Nicotiana knightiana | reverse complement strand
TATATATATATATATATATATATATGTATATATATGTTGCGGTGTGCATCCCGATCCAAATAACAGTCAACTGCGCCTCACTGGGGTTGTACAGACTCATGGAGAGGCTCCTACAGCCCAAGCACTATATTGCTGCGGCGTGCAGCCCGATCCACACAATATCTATATATGCTGCGGCGTGCAACGCGATCCAAAAATATCCTCACAACTCGGATCTCGCCTTCACTCAGTCACCCTCTCAAGAAACTCTGGCAACTCATCTCAACATCACGGGACTCAACCCCAAATACCTCACAGTAGTGTAACACATTGGGATAACAATGAAAAAGGCAACAAGTAATAAACATGACTGAGTTTACAATTTTCTATCAAAAATAGTGTGAGAATAGTATAAAAATACCCCTGGGGTCTAAACAGATCGGCACAAGGGCCCAAACATGGTATACTGCCCATAATATCATATAAACCTAAAACATACAGGACATCTCATGATTTCAAATCAAATACACGACATAATAGTCGCCACGGGACAGACCAAGTGACAATCCCTACCGGTGCACGCCCACACGCTCGTCACCTAGCATGTGCGTCTCCTCATTTACCAAAAACAAAGTGAAATACTGGTGTTTCATACCCTCAGGTCTAGAGTTACAATCGTTACTTACCTCAAACCGGCCCGAAAACTGATCCACGATGCTCTTGCCCCTCGAATCGTCTCCCAAATGCTCTGAGTCTATTGAAATCATTTTAATAACATCAAAATATGCTAGGAAGACGAAACCCATTCGAAATTTATCATAATTGGGCACAAATCCCGAAATTGGCCAATCCCGACTCTCGGGCCCACGTCTCGGAATTCTATAAAAATTGCACCACAATAATCCTTATTCTTTCCCGAGTCTATACATAAAAAAGCATCAAAATTCGACTACAATAGCCCCTTCAGTTACTCAATTAAAGTCCCAATTTCTCATGCCCTAACTTCCCCAAATAATGCCATTAAATTCCACTAATTCCAAGCTTAATTCGTCGAATATCAACATAGTCGAGTTTTAGGTCTAGGAAACTTACCTCCACGGAAATCCTTTGAAAACCCTCTTCAATTCGCTCCCAAAAGCTTTAGCCCGCATGCAAGAATGATGAAAATGCCAAAAATTCTCAAAGGCAAGTATTTATACTTCCTGCCTAGTGAAATTGCACCTGCGGCCTTTGCTCCGCACTTGCGGTCCCAGGTGCGCACTTGCGGAAACCCACTCAAGGCCCAAATTTCGCACCCTGTGGCTCCGCAGGTGCGGTCCATGTCTCGCACCTGCAACTTTCTCCAGCTTGACCCCTTTTCGCACCTGCGCAAGCCACCTCGCATCTGCAGCTACCCTTCCGCAGGTGCGGCCACACCAGAAGCCTGGCACCAGCAGCTTCTTCAGCTGCATTTTCCCACTTCAATCCCTCCGATGACTATCTGAAATTATCCCGAGCCCCTCGGGACCCCAACCAAAAACACAAACAAGTCCCATTAACTTTTTCAAACTTAGTCGAACCTTCGAAACACCCAAAACAATGTCAAAACACCAAAATCACATCGGATTCAAAAGTATGAACTTTGAGATTTCTAAATTCCGCCAATGATGCCGAAACCACCAAAACACGTCCGAATGACCAGAAAATTTGCACACACATCCAAAATGACACTACGAACCTGCTCCAACTTTCGAAATTCCATTTCGACCCCGATAGCTAACTTTCCATTGCCGACCGGAAATCGCCAAAAACTCAACTTCGCCAATTCAAGCCTAATTCTACACCGCATATCAAAACCACATTCCTAACACACTCCTAACTCCCAAATCACCTAACGAAGCTATCCGAGCCATAAAATCTACATCCTAAGGTCGTTCACCAATAAGTCAACTCCCAATTGACTTTTCCAACTATTAAGCCAATTTAAGAGACTAAGTGTCTCAGTTCTCACCACGACCACTCCGAACCCGAACCAATCGATCCAACACAACATAAATAGGCTAAGAAACATATGATAAAACATAAATAGGGAAAACGACTAAAATTCTTGGAACGACCGGCCGGGTTGTTACAGTTACTCGTATTATTCAGCGGGCACAAATTATAATCTCCTGCTATCCGATTACTATTTTTAAGTTATTAGCTAAGGAGCACTAGTTCAATTATAAGTCGTGCCTAATGCGTGCACTACCCGTCCCATACCTATGGTCTAGGAGGCATTGGACCTCTATTTTGGGTGGTTCTAGAATTTACATAGGCTGCTCAGAAAATGTCAAAACTAGGCGAATAATCAAACAAATAGGACTGCAGTTAAAGAAAATTAAGGCTTAAGTTAGTCTCCGCAATTAGACAACAAATGCATGCAACCACATTTCTACGTTAGGCATTAGATAATTTTAGAATTGGGGAAAATTAAAGCCATTAAGCTCTATAGACATGCTTCTATATGAACAACTCGCACTCAGTAGGTACCTGCACTCACTAGGGGTGTGTACAGACTCCAGAGGGGCCCCTTCAGCCCAAAAGCTAATATCAAGCCACCTTGTGGCATTTTATATCCTCACAATCAGGACCTCGACCTCACTAAATCAGAATTTCTCAGTAAGCCACTTGGGCTATCAGTAAAACAGGGTACTCGACCCAAAACATCATTTTATATCTCATAAATAGTGTAAATAAGGCTGAGTTTCGAAAACAGTTAAACATAATATGACTAAGTGTAAATCATAAGTCAACACAGTGAGGAAATAGCAGTAAAAGCCCCCAAGGGGTCTAAATAAGTCGGCGCAAGGCCCCAAACATGGATTACATTCCAAATATAGCAATAGTTTTAAAACACGATTTAACATATGATTTAAAGTAAATACGCAACTCAATAGTTGCCGCGGAAAGGACCAAGTCCAAATCCAAAAATCAGTGCACGCCACATACTCGTCATCCGGCATGTGCGCCACTCCAAAAATAGTGAGAAAATACGAAGTCATGGGTTTCATACCCTCAGGACAAGATTTACAGTCATTACTTACCTTAAACCAGCCCAAATACTAATTCGCGATGCTCTTGCCTCTCGAATCGGCTCCCGACTGCTCTGAATCTAACCAAACCAGATTAATATCATGAATATACGTTAAAGGAGCAAAGCCTGCTCGAAAACTATCAATTTTAACCAAAATTCCCGAAATAGGCCAAATCTAGCCCTCGGGCCCACGTCTCAGAATTTTATAAAAATCGCATCACAAGAATCCTTAACCTTTCCCGAGTCTACACATATAAAATGCATCAAAAATCGACCACAATTGACCCCTAAATTCCTTAATTATAAGTCTCATTATCCCAAGCCCTAAACCCCCAATTTATGCCATTAAATTCCACTAATTCCAAGCCTAATCCGTCAAATAACAACATAGAATCAAGTTTTTAGTCCAAGAAACTTACCTCCATAGAAGACCCACGAAATCCATCTTCAATTTGCTCCCAAAAGCCTCAGCCCGCATGCAAAATATGATTAAAGTGCCAAAAATTCGCGAAGGCTAGAATTTATACTAACTGCCCAGTGGTTCCGCACCGGCGGCCACTTACGCACACCTGCGGACCAGCACCTGCGGTCCCAGGTGCGCACCTGCAGAAAATGCTTAGAGGCCCAGTCTCCGCACCTGCGGTCAAACTTCCGCATTTGCGGCTTCGCAGGTGCGATAAAAACCTCGCACCTGCAGAACTCCTCCAACCCACAAAAACCGCATCTGCGACGAGTCGTCCGCTTCTGCGGGCTCGCACCTGTGGTACCCTATCCGTAGGTGCATTAACACCAGCACTAGCAATATCAGTTGCTATTTTCCAACTTAAAATCCCCCGATGGCTAACCAAAATCAACTCGAGCCCCCTCGGACCCCAACCAAAATACAAACAAGTCCCATAACCTTATTCAAGCTTATGAACTTTGAGATTTCTAAATTTCGCCAATGATTCCGAAACCAACCAAAACACGTCCGAATGAACTAAAAATTTTGAACACACATCCAAAATGACACTACTAACCTGCTCCAACCTCCGAAATTTCATTGCAAACCCGATAGCCAATTTTCCACTGTCGATCAAAAATTGCCAAAAAATCAATTTTGCCAATTCCAACCTAATTCTACTCCGGACATCAAAACCACATTCCGAGCACACTCCTATGTCCCAATCACATACTGACATAATATTTTCATACTGACATACTATTTTCATAATTTCTAAAACGGTTACGATATATCACAAAATTCTTTCGTTTAAGCAGTTCACAACAACAAAAATTAATAAAACAATTTATACACTACCCCAAAAATCTGGAGTTAACCGTCATGAGCATCTACGAGTAGTACAAAATAACCCTACTATCATAATACATCAAGACTCGGAACGAGGAATTGAATACAAAATAAGAAATGGGAAAAGAGATGCTGTGGACGTTGAACAGCTAGCTCAAAGTCCCAACTCCGGCTCCACACGAAGGAAGAAAACTGGCGCTCAGTACTAGAACCTGTATCTGCACACAGGGGTGCAGGGAGTAATGTGAGTACGCCAACTCAGTAGTAATGAAAATAAATCAAGTCTAAGCAAAAAGAAACACATAAGATCAAATCATCAATTAACAAAAAGCACAACCTTTCTTTCCAACAATGTATACATTAAATCAACATGCTTTAAAAACCAACTTCAGTAAAATCCTTTGAAAAGTGTGTTTTCCAACAAATTCAGAAAAATACCCGAATAGTTTAGTGTAAAATGGAATAAATCATAACTAGCCCCTTGGGCCAAAACATGTATCATAAATCGCCTCTCGGGAAAATCATCACTAAGAATCAGTCGCTCAGCATACCTCACAATCACTTAGTATCATCCCCTCGGGTAACCTCACTGTCACTCATGCCTCCCACTCACTCGACACTCGGCACTCGCACTCAGTAGGTACCTGCGCTCACTAGGGGTGTGTACAGACTCCGGAGGGTCTCCTTCAGCCCAAGCTCTAATATCAAGCCACCTTGTGTCATCTCATATCCGCAGAATCAGGCCCCCGACCTTACTCAATCAGAAATTCTCAGTAAGCCACTCGGGCTATCAGTAAAACAGGGTACTCGACCCAAAACATCATTTTATATCTCAGAAATAGTGTAAATAAGGCTGAGTTTCGAAAACAGTTAAACATAATATGACTAAGTGTAAATCATAAGTCAACACAGTGATGAAATACCAGTAAAAGCCCACAAGGGGTCTAAAGAAGTCGGCGCAAGGCCCCAAACATGGCTTACATCCAAAATATAGCAATAGTTTTAAAACACGATTTAACATACGATTTAAAGTAAATACGCAACTCAATATTTGCCACCGAAAGGACCAAGTCCAAATCCAAAAATCAGTGCAAGCCACACACTCGTCATACGGCATGTGCGCCACTCCAAAAATAGTGAAAAAATACGAAGTCCGGAGTTACATACCCTCAGGACAAGATTTACAGTCATTACTTACCTCAAACCGGCCCAAATACTAATCCGCGATGCTCTTGCCTCTCGAATCGGCTCGCGACTGCTCCGAATCTAACCAAACCAGATTAATATCATCAATATACGCTAGAGGAGCAAAGCCTACTAAAAAATTACCAATTTTAACCAAAATTCTCGAAATTGGCCAAACCCGGCTCTCGGGCCCACGTCTCAAAATTCTATACAAATCGCATCACAAGAATCCTTATCCTTTCTCGAGTCTACACATATAAAATGCATCAAAATCCGACCACGGTTGACCCCTAAATTCATTAATTATAAGTCTTAATTTCTCAAGCCCTAAAGCCCCAACTTATGTCATTAAGTTCCACTAATTCCAAGCTGTATCCGTCAAATCGCTTTTGTGGGCTCGCACCTGCGATACCCTATCCGTAGGTGCGTTAACACCAGCACCAGTAACATCAACTGCTATTTTCCAATGACTATCTAAAATCAACCCGAGCCCCCTTGGGACCCCAACCAAAAATACAAACAACTCCCATAACCTTATTCGAACTTAGTCGAGCCTTCGGAACACCCAAAACAATGCTAAAACACCAAGATCACATCGGATTCAAGCTTATGAACTTTGAGATTTCTACATTTCGCCAATGATGCCGAAAATTAACCAAAACACGTCTGAATGACCTAAAAATTTGCAGACACATCCCAAATGTCACTACGAACCTGATCCAACCTCTGAAATTCCATTGCGACCCCGATAGCCAATTTTCCACTACCGATCGGAAATCACCAAAAACTCAATTTCGCCAATTCAAGACTAATTCTACTCTGGACATCAAAACCACATTTCGAACACACTCCTAAGTCCCAAATCACCTAACGAAGCTATAAGAACCATAAAATCTACATTCCAAGGTCGTTTACCAATAAGTCAACTCCCAGTTGACTTTTCCAACTATTAAGCTAGTTTAAGAGACTAAGTGTCTCAGTTCTTACCACGACTACCTCGAACCCGAACCAACCGACCCAACACATCATAATTAGGCTAAATAACAAATAATAAAGCAAAAATAGGGGAAACGGGACTACTCACAGAACGACCGGCTGGGTCGTTACACAGACCCAATAATGAATGTAATTACAAAAGTTGAACAAGCAATAACAGTAGGCCCAGAACAGACCTAAAGAGATACCCAATCTTTCCTGGGACTTCAACAACTCTTTCTTCACACATAGCGTACCCAGATTCCAATAGAGGACTATATTTATCAGCATAGTCCAGAAACCATAGAGGAACTCAAACCAAACCAAACAACCATAGATTTAACATATGATCCAAACACTAAATCACTTAAACAAATGAATTTGCAAATTCAGCAGATAGAATAGGGGAAGAACTGCGTATTAGAGGTAGCTCAAGTAAGAAGAGTGGCCAGAGAACCCCAAGTCCTAGTGTGTCAGAGTTCACAAGGGTCTCGAATGGACCCTGAGTAGTGCTTATACTAGCGAGGTCAAATAAAGGAAGTCATAGTGGCCTTGGCTTTCAGCCGACCAAGAATTATAGATTCAGAGTAATATAGGTAACAAATAGAGTGAGAGAACTACGATTAAGGGACCAATTTTGAAGAGATAAACTTGAATTTTAAAGGACAGACATAGCAAAGTTGTCTAAAACACATAATATGCTAGTTAAGAAGGTCAATAAGTCTTAGAGGAAGGTTCAGTACTTGTAAAAAAAAGTAACATATTAGTAGAAAACACATTGAGAGTTCGAGAAGAGTCAAGTTTCCTGGGATTGCAAGATTAACATACAAAGGTGAGTAACAGCAAACAGGTCTAGGTAGAGTACCAACTTAATGATTTTAAAGCCTAGGGGTCTCAAGTATCCATCACAATATCGAAAGACAGACATGCTAACTTACATCATGAAACAAAACAATATCAAATATGGTAAGGAGACACAAGTTGGAAATGCTTAGAATTACTCATGATTTCTAATAGTGGCGTGGCTAAGCGATAAAAATCGTTTGAAGAGTTCAATATCAGTACTTTAGAGCGAGTACTAATATCCTATAGGCATGATTTCTAAAGATTGGCGATTGGAACTGATTTTTTATCTTTAGCTCCTATAGGCATATTTTCTAGGTGCAATAGCAAAATAAATAATTAAAATCCTATATGCATGATATGTAATAAACATGGTGCAAATTGAAGATCATTTATTGACATTTCTTTCCTAAGGCATGCTGTCTAGCGACACATAGCAGTATACATGGGAATACATTGAACACTTATGCTTTGATAGTATACAACTTATGTGAGTGTGTGATTTCCCTAATGGCTTGAATTCTAATACTGCACGGAGAAATTTGAATGACACATATAGCAGGTTGGATAGCAAATAGATCATATAAATCCTATATGCATGCTTTCCACCCTTTTTATGCAAACATTACAATATACCCATTTCCCAATTTCACTAAAACCCCAACAGTTTATTACAGAATTATTACAGGCTTTCACGGCCCCAAATCCTAAGCCGACCATGATGGCGCCTAACATGGAACTAGGCTAGCCAACAATCACATACTGACATAATATTTTCATTATTTCCAAAACGGTTCCGATACATCACAAAATTCTTTCGTTTAAGCAGTTCACAACAACAAAAATGAATAAAACAGATTATACACTACCCCAAAACCTGGAGTCAACTGTCATGAGCATCTACGAGTATTACAAAATAACCCTACTGTCAAAATACATCTAGACTCGGAACGAGGAACTGAATAGGAAATAAGAAATGGGAAAAGAGATGTTGTGGACGCTGAACAACTACCTCAAAGTCCCAACTCTGGCTCCACACGAAGGAAGAAAATTGGCGCTCGGTACCAACACCTGTATCTGCACACAGGGGTGCAGGGAGTAATGTGAGTATGCCAACTCAGTAGTAATGAAAATAAATTAAGTCTAAGCAGTAAGAAACACATAAGATCAAATCATCAATTCACAATAAGCACAACATTTCTTTCCAACGGTGTATACATTAAATCAACATGCTTTAAAAACCAACTTCAGTAAATCCTTTGAAAAGTGTGTTTTCCAACAAATTCAGAAAATTACCCGAAGAGTTTAGTGTAAAATGGAATAAATCATAAATAGCACCTCGGGCCAAAACATGTATCATAAATCGCCCCTCGGGAAAATCATCACTCAGAATCAGTCGCTCAGCATACCTCACAATCACTTAGTATCGGCCCCTCGGGTAACCTCACTGTCACTCATGCCTCCCACTCATTCGTCACTCGGCACTCGGCACTCGCACTCAGTAGGTACCTGCGCTCAATAGGGGTGTGTACAGACTCCGGAGGGGCTCCGTCAACCCAAAAGCTAATATCAAGCCACCTTGTGGCATCTCATATCCTCACAATCAGGACCACGACCTCACTCAATCAGAAATTCTCAGTAAGCCACTCAGGCTATCAGTAAAACAGGGTACTCGACCCAAAATATCATTTTATATCTCAGAAATAGTGTAAATAAGGTGGAGTTTCGAAAACAGTTAAACATAATATGAGGAATGATAAGTCAACACAATGAGGAAATAGCATTAAAAGCCCCCAAGGGGTCTAAATAAGTCGGCGCAAGGCCCCAAACATGGCTTACATCCCAAATATAGCAATAATTTTAAAACACGATTTAACATATGATTTAAAGTAAATACGCAAACTCAATATTTACCGTCGAAAGGACCAAGTCCAAATCCAAAAATCAGTGCATGCCACACACTCGTAATCCGACATGTGAGCCGCTCCAAAAATAGTGACAACATACGAAGTCCGGGGTTATATACCCTCAGGACAAGATTTACAGTCATTACTTACCTCAAACCGAACCAAATACTAATTCGCGATGCTCTTGCCTCTCGAATCGGCTCCCGACGGCTCCGAATCTAACCAAACCGGATTATTATCATCAATATACGTTAAAGGAGGAAAGCTTACTCGAAAACTATCAATTTTAACCAAAATTCCCGAAATTGGCCAAACCCGGCCCTCGGGCCCACGTCTCGGAATTCTATAAAAATCGCATCACAAGAATCCTTATCCTTTCCCGAGTCTACGCATATAAAATTCATCAAAATACGACCATGATTGACCCCTAAATTCATTAATTATAAGTCTCAATTTCTCAAGTCCAAAACCCCCAACTTATGCCATTAAATTCCACTAATTCCAAGCCTAATCCGTCAAATAACAACATAAAATCCAGCTTTTAGTCCAAGAAACTTACCTCCACAGAAAAGCCTTGAAATCCCTCTTCAATTTGCTCCCAAAAGCCTTAGCCTACATGCAATATATGATAAAAGTGCCAAATATTCGTGAAGGCTGGAAGTTATACTAACTGCCCAGTGGTTCCGCACCTGCGGCCACTTACGCGCACCTGCGGACCAGCACCTGCGGTCCCAGGTGCGCACCTACGGAAAATGCTTGGAGGCCCAGTCTCCGCACCTGCGGTAAAACTTTCGCATTTGCGGCTTTGCAGGTGTGATAAAAACCTCGCACCTGCGGAACTCCTCCAACCTACCAAAAACCGCATCTGTGACGAGTCGTCCGCTTCTGCGGGCTCACACCTGCGGTACCCTATCCGTAGGTGCGTTAACACCAACTACTATTTTCTAATGGCTATCCGAAGTAAACCCGAGCCCCCTCGGGACCCCAACCAAAAATACAAACAAGTCCATAACCTTATTCAAACTTAGTCGAGCCTTCGGAACACCCAAAACAATGCTAAAACACCAAGATCACATCAGATTCAACCTTATTAACTTTGAGATTTCTAAATTTCGCCAATGATGCCGAAACCAACCAAAACACGTCTGAATGACCTGAAAATTTGCACACACGTCCAAAATGACACTACGAACCTGCTCAAACCTCCGAAATTTCATTGCGACCGCGATAACCAATTTTCCACTGTCGATCGGAAATCGCCAAAAACTCAATTTCGCCAATTCAAGACTAGTTCTACTCTGGACATCAAAACCACATTCCGAACACACTCCTAAGTTCCAAATCACCTAACGAAGTTATCCAAACCACAAAATCTACATTCCGAGGTCGTAATCCAATAAGTCAACTCCCAGTTGACCTTTAACTATTAAGATAATTAAGAGACTAAGTGTCTCAGTTCTTACCACGACCACCTTGAACCCATACCAACCGACCCAAGACATCATAATTAGGCTAAAAAACAAATAATAAAGCAGAAACAGGGGAAACGGGGATAATCTCACGGAACGGCCGGCTGGGTCGTTACACAGATCCAATAATGAATGTAATAATAAAAGTTGTACAAGCATTAACAGTAGGACCATAACATGCCCAAAGAGATACTCAGTCTTGCCTGGGACTTCAACAACTTTTTCTTCACACATAGCATACCCAGATTCCAACAGAGGACTATATTCATCAGCATAGCCCAGAAACCATAGAGGAACTAAAACCAAACCAAACAACCATAGATTAACCATATGATCCAAACACTAAATCACTTAAACAAAAGCATTTGCAAATTCAGCAGATAGAATAGGGGAAGAACTGAGTATTAGAGATATCTCAAGTAAGAAGAGTGGCCAGAGAACCCCATGTCCTAGTGTGTCAGAGTTCACAAGGGTCTCGAATGGACCCTGAGCAGTGCTCATACTAGGGAGGTCAAATAAAGGAAGTCATAGTGGCCTTGGCTTTCAGCCGACCAAGAATTATAGATTCAGAGTAATATAGGTAACAAAATAGAGTGAGAGAACTACAATTAAGGGACAAAATTTGAAGAGATACACTTGTATTTTAAAAGACAGACATAGCAAAGTTATCTAAAACACATAATATGCTAGTTAAGAAGGTAAATAAGGCTTAGAGGAAGGTTCATCACTTGTAAAAAAAAGTAACATATTATTAGAAAATACATTGAGAGAGTTAGAAAAGATTCAAGTTTCTTGGGATTGCAAGATTAACATACAAAGGTGAGTAACACCAAACATGTCTAGGTAGAGTACCAACTTAAAGATTTTAAAGCCTAAGGGTCTCAAGTATCCATCACAATATCGAAAGACAGACATTCTAACTTATGCCATGAAACAAAATAGTTTCAAATATGGTAAGGAGACACAAGTTGGGATAGCTACTCTAAAGTTTCAAATAATCACTAAAAGGATATGGAATCTAGTAGGCCAAAGAGATGTTGAGTAACAAAATAGTAAGGGAGCAAGTCACATATTATAACACATTACATATGTTAGACAGTCATTTTATGAATTCAGCACAGAGTAGGGAAGAAAACTCATGTAAAACAGTAATGTAGGCATTCAGGTTCCAATACATCAGGCTAAATTAACTTAAGAAGGTCCAAATTATTCAGGTGAAGCATATTCAAATAACATATCTCAAAACTGGAGAGTTTAAGCAAAAAGCCACATGCTGAAGAGGTTCAAATCATAATACAAGTGCAGTGCTAGCAAAGTTACACATAAAGATGGTCTAAGAACATATTAGGTCATGAAATTTAAATCGTAAAGACAAGAGACTCACCAGTTAAACAGACAAAAAGAAAGAGCAAATTCCACAGTATTCTGAATATCAACAAAGAGCAAGAACCCAGAATCTTAGTGCATCAGAGTTTCCAAGGGCTTCAATTGAACCCCGGGCAGTGCTTGCACCAAGAAAAGGTTAAAAATCGAATCCCAGTGGCCTTGGCTTTCAGCCGACCAAGAATAAAAATATAGAACAAGAGAATTAGAGAACAAAGAGCAATAAATTCAATATTTAGTGAAATTTTCAATGATAAAAAGGCCTGTCCAAAAGGGGAACGAGGAGGGGTTTATATAGTAGTGGAGAATGAAAGAACAAATATGGAAAACAATCAATTAAGGACAAATAAGGAAAGAGAATATCATATACGAATCAAAATTAGTAAGGGAGATGGAGAGACTCAAACCCTAATTGGGTTCAACCATTTGAAACTCGAACCAATAGTGTAAATCGCTCCTTATTGAGCACATATAGACAAAAATCACATAAATTAGGAAAAAGAATCAAGCTAAACAGGCTCCATAAGCTCCAGTTGAAACGCTACTATGTTACGCCCCAAAACGAGGGACGAGACCGGTGCGCAACCAGATGAATCCGGTCAAGCGGACCTGGATTGACTTTGCTACCCAACGCATTTCCCCGTGTTCATAATGTACATTTCATAAGAGAAACAACACAATAGAATCAAGAATGCAGTTACAACATAAATCCCTTTCTTCTTTTAACGTTTTCAACATTAGATCTTACCAAAACATACATACTAAGTACAACATTTCTGATACGGGACCACGATTACGAGTAAGTACAACAACTACCCAAAATATGTTTACAACCCATTTTAGTGTCTACGGAGCCTCTAAGAGTACGTAGAAGAATACATAGACTTGCCGCTAACAAGGCCCCGACTATACCTCAAAAGGAATGACATAAACAAAATGAGTCAACATGATTTATACACAGCCCCGAGAGGAAGTGGGGCTCAGCAAGACTGCTGAAGAGATGGAAGGAAAGGCACCATTATCGGCGATCAGCGCTACCTACTACAGAACCACCTATATCCATTTAAAAGATGTAGCGCCCCCGACAAAAGGGACATTAGTGCCATTGAATAACACTAGCATGTACGAACAAACCTACTCTAGATAGGATAAACATCAACAATCAACACAAATAGAGGCATCATACAACAATACACCGAGGCGAGGAAAAAAACAAACAAGAGTTACCACACCCCTCATCTCGTTTTGCCATGTTTAGTTAATGTACTTTTAAGTTCATCTTGTCATTATTATTACTGATCCACCGTGTCATTGTCACATGGAGTCCGATCTCTGCCCGATAGGCTAAGCCATCCTAGGTGAGGTCCGAATTCGAATCACATCACATATAACCACCGTGGCTTGTTCTCACGGAGTTCGATCTCTGCCCGAATCGGCTAGGCTAACACCGTGGCTTGTGCATAGCACACGGAGTTTGACCTTTACCCGATCGACTAGGCCATCTCAACTGTAAACAGTGAGGAAAATAATCATCAAATCATAATCATATCACAATATCAAGTCATCCATGTGTATGACATGGAGTCCGATCCCAGCCAGACCAGATAGGCCTTCTCACTCCTAGGACATTCTCCTGGTACAATTATGGGTGTTTTAGATCACTTACATCATTTTTAACCTTTTTGATCCCCAACACATATTGCTCTTTGATTCGTCTTTCATATCATTAGAATCCTTTGATTCACATTCCACAACAATTCATCCTTTAATCCATATTCCATAACCATCCATTCCATTAATTCATGTTCCACAACAATTCAAACTCATGTTTCGCATTTCACATCATTACTATCTCTTTACCCACATTTCATATCATAGCAACTTTTGATTCATATATCATACCATTCTAGTCTTTCATAATTACCACACTCATCATATGCAAGGATCACACACATAGTAGATGAAGGAATATACTGATCATAACTCATATACTCAAGTAGGACAACGATATGGTATTAGCATGGAATGATATGGAAACAAAGATTCCCCAATTAGGCACATAGAACACATAAATTCCATAGATATTCGACAAGAGAATTATACCCGAAAAGTGAGCACAATGGGGTTATCCTATGAGGATTAGAGTTATCCATACATACCTCGAGTTGGAATTTCTCTATAATTTCTATCCAAAATCACCGGACCTTCTAACGCCTTCAATCTAATTTACAATGTGACACATTCAAACTTAGAGTTAGGAACCTTGAATTCATTTGGACATTTTATAAACTACTATGTGGTCCTTTAGATTAACTAACCCTTTTTTAGTTAAAGATTGCCCTAGCTTACTTCACGTTGCTAGATTATGGTAGATTATTCACATGCATGCAAGGTCTTAACTCTCATCTTCAAGAACCTACCTATGTGTGTTCTATTCTAACTAAAATCTGAAAATTTGGGAAAATGGGGTGAAGACTTACCTCTTATGGTGAAGAAGATGAAGACTACTCGATTAGTTCCAGGCCTGAGTAGAGATGGAGGATCAACTTGGGGAAGATGGGGACTCCTCTCCCTAGAACCCACTCTCACTTCTCTCTATTTTGTTCAGAAAATCATTAAAATGGAAGGGGTAAGTGTTTTAATGAACTGGGGGTCGGGTATAAAAATTAGAATTTTAAAAGTCCCGAAGCGGGAATGCGGTCTGGATTGCGATCGCATTCCTGCTATGCGGTCTGCATTCCTGTCGCATAAATGACCCTCAAATGGGCCAAAAAGAAACTGCACTGCCCAGGCAAGCGACCACTATGCGGTCCGCATACCTGTTATGCGATCGCATAGTTCATCGCATAAATTTTCCGCAAAAATGGAGGTGCAAGAATGCGACATCTATGCGGTCTGCATTCCCAAAATGCGATCGCATCTTGAGCCACATCGCTGTCCTAAAATTGGATTGCAATTAGGCATATCTACCTGTCGGAGAGCCCCCGAAACACATTTCAACCAATTCCACACATTTTCTTTGTTACTCTATCAACTTGCACATAATCCGGTCATTTCAAAAAGCTACATATAATTCAGTTACTTCCATAAGCCTCACATAGCTCGGTTAACCCCACAAACTTGCATATCTATATCATTTAACCATCACATGAATTGCACATAATTTACCTTACTTCAAGAAATTCACATTACCCAAATAATTACAACATACACAAATATAGCACAACTTGAGAAGTTACAATAGTAGGGCACTTAGAGGGAATATGGGGTGCCTTTGCACAAAATTTGACACAATATATAATTGCTTAATAAATACAATTTTCAAACCATTACCGGACTTATTCAAACAAATGGGGATATTTCTCTTTCATTTCATTTTCCACTTCCCATGTGGCTTCCTCGACATGTTGACTTCGCCATAACACTTTAACAGAACCAATCTCTTTGTTCCTCAATCTACGGACTTGCCTATCAAGAATAGCAACTGGAACCTCTTCATATGACAATCCTTCATTAATTCCAACCGTCTCAACTGGCACAATGGCGGATGGATCCCCAATCACCTTCTTCAACATGGACAGATGAAACACCGGATGCACTAACGACATTTCAGGGACAATTCCAGTCTATAAGCCACATGTCCTATCCTCTGGGTGATCTCATACGGTCCAACATACCATGGGCTCAACTTCCCCTTCTTTCCAAACCGCATGACTCCCTTCATGGGAGATACCTTCAAGAATACCCAATCATCTACTTGAAACTTCAAATCCCTACGACGAACGTCCGAATAAGATTTCTAACAAATCTGAGCAGTTTTCATCCTCTTCTGAATGACCCTAGCATTTTCCATAGCCTGCTGCACGAGATCCGGCCCTAGCAATTCTGCTTCACCAACTTCGAACCATCCAATCAGAGACCTACACCTTCTTCCGTACAATGCCTCAAATGGGGCCATCTGAATACTAGCGTGGAAGCTGTTATTGTAAGAAAACTCTATATGCGGCAAGTGATCATCCCAGCTACCCTAGACATATAAAATGCAATATCGTAACATATCTTCAAGAATTTGAATAGTGCGCTCCGCTTGACCGTCCGTCTGCGGGTGGAAAATTATGCTGAGATTTACTTGAGTACCCAAACCTTGCTGAAATTTCCTCCAAAAGTTAGCTGTGAACTGGGCCCCTCGATCCAAGATAATAGAAACTGGAGTGCCATGGAGTCTGACTACATCCTTGATATACAACTGAGCATACTCTTCTGTAGTATCGGTGGACTTGACTGGCAAGTGAGCTGATTTCGTGAGTCGATCCACTATCACCCAAATTGAGTCGAACTTGCGCTGAGTGCGGGGTCACCCTACCACAAAGTCCATATTGACCATCTCCCATTTCCACATTGGTATTTCCATAAGCTGCATCAACCCACCGGGTGTCTCATGATCAACCTTCACCTGCTGACAATTCGGACACCTAGACATAAAGTCTGCCACACCCCTCTTCATACCATTCCACCAATAAATCTCTTTGAGATCATGATACATCTTCGTAGAACCTAGGTGTACTGAATACCTGGAATTGTGAGCCTCTGCCATTACCCTTTCCCGAAGATCATCCACGTCTGGAACACATAGCCTCCCTTGGCACCACAAAACACCATCATCATTGCCGAGCAAAAATGCCGAGGTCTTGTGATTCAGGATTTCCTCTCTCAACTGTACCAATGCTGGATCTATGAATTGCTCTTCCTTGATTTCCTTTACAAGTGAAAATTCTGCTCCATTACGCACCACGACATCCCATTCATCTGAGGTCGAAATACAGACCACCAGACTAGCCAACTGATAAACCTCCCGAGCCAAAGACCTCTGATCTGCTTCCAAATGAGCCAAGCTACCCATGGACTTCCGACTAAGGGCGTCGGCCACCACACTCGCTTTCCCCGGATGGTACAAAATATTCATATCATAATCCTTGAGCAACTCCAAACATCTTCGCTGCCTTAATTTTAAATCCTTCTGCTTGAATAAGTATTGAAGACTCTTGTGATCTATGAACATGTCCACATGGACCCCATAAAGATAATGCCGCCAGATTTTTAATGCAAACACAACTGCTGCGAGCTCCAAATAATGCTTCAGATAATTCTTCTCGTGATTCTTGAGTTTCTTAGAAGCATACGATATAACCGTCCCGCAATACATCAACACACCCCCCAAACCAACCCTTGAAGCATCACAATAAACCACAAATCCCTCTGTACCCTCTGGCAAGGTCAACACCTGCGCCGAAGTCAATCTTGATTTCAATTCCTGGAAACTCCTTTCACAAACATCGGACCACTAGAACTTAACCGCTTTCTACGTCAGCTTAGTCGGTGGGGAGGCGAGGGCGTTGCTAGGGCGTTGGTTAGCCCAAAAGACATTACCAAGAATTCGAAGTGCCCATAACGAGTCCTGAAGGCGGTCTTAGGAACATCCTGCTCCATCAAAAACTCTCTCACTTCTGTCGGAGCCATTCGGTAGGGTGAAATAGATATTGGCTGCGTATCTGGCAATACATCAATCCTAAATTAAATCTCTCTATCAGGTGGGATCCCAGGAAGCTCATCCGGAAAAACCTCAAGAAACTCATTCACAACAGGCACGGATTCGAGAACAGGCACCTCTGAAGTGGTGTCCGCAACTCGGACCAAGTGGTAGATACACCCCTTCCTGATCATCTTCGAGGCCTTAAGCTAGGAAATAAACCTGCCTCTTGGCACAAATTCATTCCTCTTCCATTCAATAACTGGTTCCTTAGAAAACTCGAGCCTCATAATTCTGGCTCGGCAGTCGAATTTAGCAAAGCACAAGTAGAGCCAATCCATCACCATAATAACATCAAAATCTACCATTCCTAGCTCAATAAGATCGACCGTGGTATCTCGACAAACACCCCGTGACAACACAATTACTATAGACTCGCACGGCCGTAATAGAATCACCAACCGGAGTCGACAAAAAGAACGGCTCATGAAGTTGTTCGGGTTCTATCCCAAAACTTGAAGCAATAAATGGAGTAACATATGCCAAAGAAGACCCAGGATCAATAAGAGCATAAACATCATGTGTTTGAATAGTCAGAATACCTATGACAACATCTAGAGAAGCCTCCGCACTCTGGCGAACACTCAAAGCATAGAACCGACTAGGTCCTCCCCGACCTCGGGCACCACCCCTGGCTGCATCACGCCCTACTGGTGCTGAAGGGCCTCGGGCTGGTGGGCGTGATGAAGATGTAGCAGCTGAAGAACTAGATGGTTGGGCGGCAACCCATCCTGCACCCTGGATAAATGAAGGGCAGTCTCTTTGAATATGACCCCTCACCCCACAACCATAGCATACTGGCCGATCCAGATAACAGGGCCCAGAATGAAACCTCTCGCACTTGGGGCATGGGCCCCTCTGATGCTGCTGGAATCTCCCACCTTAACGGCCTGGCTGATGGACCCCCCTGCCGCCAGAACTAGCCCCAGAACGACCTACCTACTGATGATGATGGTGAAGCCCTGTTGGCGGGGCACTAGCTGATGACTGAGCATGAGACTGGGATGGTTCTGATGACCCTCTCCCAGGAACTTGTCTCCCTCCTCCAAAAGAACCCACATGGTTGCCCGCCGACCGGGTTCTACTACTACTCTCTCTCTCTTCATTCTTATCTTCAATTTATGAGCCTCCGTAGTCTTGGAAAATCCTACAATCTTTCCATAGTTCATATCTGAATGCAGAGCAGCTGTAGCATCTTTATTAATAACCAAGGGACCAAGGCCCTGAACAAACCGGCGAACTCTAGCCTCCATAGGCCGCATCATGTGGACAACGTACTTGCACAAGTGCAAGAACTCCATATGATACTCCCACACACTCCTTTTGCCCTGCTTGAGGACCTCAAACCCTGTAGCGCGGGCTGCCATAGTCTCGGCATGCAAGAAATGATCCATGAAAGCACGTACAAACTTATCCCACCTCTTTGGAGGGCTTCTTTCCCCACGGGAATCCTCCCAAATCTCAAACCACGAATACGCTGCTCCCCTCAAATGATAAGAAGCTAACTCAACCCCCTCTGTCTCTGTAGCCTTCATAACCCGAAGAGTCTTTTACATCTCATCTATAAAATCTTGAGGGTCGGCCTCCGGGTCGGTGCTTCTGAACTTTGATGGGCTAACCGCAGAAAATGGTTGACCCTGTAACCTGAAGAATCCCTTTTCTCACAAGAGGACGTAGGGGAAACACTTGATCTTTGGGCCTGGGAGGCCACTAGCTGAGTCAACATCTGTATAGCTCCCCTGAGGTCCCCATCAGAAATATCGGGACCGGAAGCTGGGACTGAGGAAGGATCAAGAACATCAGCGGGAGAGACTGTAGCACCCTCTGCTGGAGCAAGAATATGAATAGCCTGGCCTGGGATGGAAGAGTCAGGCAGATTCAGGGTCGAGGAATCATTCTCACTCGCACCATCAAATAAGGAATTTACGACCACTCCTAGGGTGGCATTAACCTCTAGGCCGAGTCGGGCTCTCTTCTTAGGTGCCATTAACTGAAAATTGGAACAATGCACGAATTAGAGATAGAAAACCTCACCTTCCACCATATCGGATGATACAGTATAACAATAAAGGGTATTTTTCCTAAATGTCCATGCACCCCCCTAATTATAGATGTGGTCGACAACACACTGATAAGAAGGGCTCTACTAGACACGGCCCCGGGACAACCTAGGACACTTTTAAAACCTTAGGCTCTGATACCACATTTGTCACGCCCCAAAATCGAGGGACGAGACCGGCGCCCAACCGGATTAACCCGATCAAGTGGACCTGGATTGCCTTTCCTACCAAATGCATTTCCCCGTGTTCATAATGTACATTTTATAAGTGAAACAACACAATAGACTCAAGCATGCGTTTACAACATAAATCCCTTTCTTCTTTCAACGTTTTCAACATTAGATCTTACCAAAACATACATAATAAGTACAACATTTCTAATACGGGACCACGATTAAGAGTGAGTACAACATCTACCCAAAATATGTTTAAGCTCCACCACTTAAAGCACATTATACCTATAACTATGGTTGATAGCAATAAGTATGCTAGAGCATATGCATTCAACACATACTTCCCTTTAACTTATGACATATTTCAAAAATATTAAAAATAAAAGCAACATGCTCATATGTGATGACCCGAAAGGTCATCTCGTGTTTTGAAACCTAATTCTATGATCCGAAGCCTTAAAACTTATTTTAATCTTTCTCGATTTACGTACACAGTCTGGGCATCTTTCTTGAAAGATTTTATGTTAAAAACTGAGAAAAGTAAGAATTTTTGCCTAAAAACTTCATTTGAGTTGACTTCGATCAACCTTTTGAGTAAAGGAACCCGAATTCATGTTTTGACGATCCCGGTGGGTCCGTATTGTGATTTGAGACTTAGGCGTATGCCCGTAATTGAATTCGAAAATCCCTAGCCCGAGATATCGGACTTTGTCGAAATTTAAAAGTTAAAGGCTTAGTGAATTTGAAATTTTTGAACAAAGTTTTACTTTTTGGATAACGAGTCCGTATTTTGGTTCTGGAACCCGGTATAGGTCCAATACCATATTCATGACTTGTCTGTGAAATCTGGTGAGAAACGGAGTTGGTTTGACGTGATTCAGACGTTCGGTTGTGAAAATAGATGCTTTAAAGCATTCTTGAAAACTTCCTTTGATTTGGTGTCTGATTCGTAGTTGTAGGCATTATTTTTGTGATTTGATCGCGCGAGCGAGTTCGTATAATATTTTGGACTTGTGTGCTTAGTTGGTTTAGAGCCCCGAGGGCTCGCATGAGTTTCAGACAGGCTACAAAGTGAATTAGACATAGAACATTTGGTGGTGTCTGCAGTTTCTGGGAACTGGTCTCTAATCTCACATTTGCGAGATCAGAGTTTGCATTTGCGAACATTCCCATCTTCTGTCAGATTCAGATTTGCGCGCCATTTATTCGCACTTGAAATGTGACAGGGTCATCCTAGGTTAGCATTTGCAATCATGAGGTCGCTTTTGCGTAAGGCTAGTGTTTGCATTTGCGAACAAAGTTTCACATTTGTGATGAGAGCTGGGGAGGAAGATTCTTCGCATTGCGAAGACAAGGGTCGCATTTGTGATCCTCAGATTCCGCATTTGCAAACATTTTTTTCGCATTTGCGAAGGTAGAAGAAATGTGGGAGTTTCACATTTGTGAAGCTTTTCTCGCATTTGCGAAGCCCAGGTCCAAAAAACGACATCTGCAGCTGAACAAAATATGAGTTAGACGGGATTTTTTGTTCATTCATCAAAATTTCAAAACCTAATATTTTAGAGGCAAATTTTCAAATTCTTCTTCCCCAAATGATTGATAAGTGATTCTAACCTATTTGCTTTCAATCTTTCACTACATTTCACAAGTTTTCAACCTAAAATCTAAGGTTTTCATGGTGGAATTGGGGGTTTTGGGGTAGAAATTTTGATAAATTGGGGTTTTAGACCTCAAATTGAGATCGGATTCAAAAACAAATGACATAACCGGGCTCGGGGGTGGGGGTGGGGGTGGGGCTGGGGTGGGGGTGAGGGTGAATGGTTGATTCAGTTTTAGTCATAATTTTGGGTTTGGACCAAGCGGACCTGGGTGTTGACTTTTTTAAAAAATATCCTAAATTGAATTCTTGCAATCGTGGATAGTTCCTAAGGCTTAATTTGAATCGTTTGGTTGGTAATTTGCTAAATTCTATTGGTCCGGAGGATTGTTTGAGAGGCAAGGCTGTGATTGAGCTTTGAGTTTGGGGCAAGGTAAGTTTTGTGTCTAACCTTGACTTGAGGAAAATAGGAACTCTCGAAATATTTGTTATGTGAATTTCATGTGACTGGCATATATGTGAGGTGACGAGTGCTTATGCGCTGCCAAATTATCTGTTTTCCCTGTTTTCCCGCTTTTCTCATATTATCAATTTCCCTGTCTTAATTGTTAGATGCTCTAATTGTGTTCCCATGCCTAATTGAAACTTTTTAGTCATTATTTCCTTCTGTACATGATATTAGTTCTTTCAATATCTTTATAATCTCCTATTATTAGCTTACGCTAGTTTATTTGCACCATTTAGTTGTAAACTCCGAACTGATCTCACTGTGTAGTACTATTATGTGAATTTCCATGGTGTACATGTTCCTATTTGTTTCGATTTGGTGTTTAGGAATTTTGAAGGGTTTCTATGATTTGAATTGTAAATTTACTGTGTGTACTACGTACTTGATATTGATATGGTGGGTTCAGGTTGCACGCCACAACATGTGAAATAAGGGTGATACATTGAGTTGGAATAAGGGTGAATCTATATTGTACAGTGAGAACGGATTGCACGCCGCAACAGATGTAATAAGAGTGGATTGTTGTGGTGGTATAAGGGTGAATTATGATTGTGATATCGTGATATGGTGGGATCGGGTTGCGCGCTGCAACATTTTTATATACATTCATTGTTGTTTATGTCATTGTGAGGAAATAAGGGAGGAATTTGAGATGTACGGTAGGATCGGGTTGCACGCCGCAACAACCTATGTGTGTATGTTTCCTTGAGTTGTATTAACTTTACAGTATTCTTTTTTGCTCTTAATTATTGGTATATTCTGAACGTTGTTGGTCTATTTTCCGAAGTTGCAGCTATATCTTGCAATTCACTGCTTTAGTTTATTCTACATTTCCATTTCTGCCTTTATTATATGTACAGCGCACAGGTTGTAGTGCGAGTGACCCGTCTTAGCCTCATTACTACTTCATCGAGGTTAGGCTCGGCACTTACGAGTACATAGGGTCGGTTATACTCATGATACACTCTGCATTTCTTGTGCAAATTTTGGTGCCGGCCTAAGCTGATCGTGAGGTTAGCTATTGGATTCATCCGACAAGAGACCCAAATTAAATATGCCTGTGTCCGCAGACTCTGGAGTCCCCTTCTAAGCACTGCACTTTACGGTTTCTTTCCTTTCAAATCTTGGTCAACCCATCAAATTTAAAGCTTCCAATTTGAGAATCACTATATCGAATTAATCCTAAACCACTCAAAAACAAAAAAAAAAAAAAAAACC
>ML380715.1:63027-140717 GCA_005239525.1 Nicotiana knightiana | reverse complement strand
TAATCCTAAACCACTCAAAAAAAAAAAAAAAAAAAAAACCATGTACGCAAGTCATAATACATTATATGAAGCCACTTGAAGTCTCAAATCACAAAATGAAAAACTAGAACTCAAAACGACCTATCTGATCATTACAGCAAAAAATCTAAAGAATTTTGCAGGCACTTTGAGAGACGATTTGGGATTTAGCGTTATACAAAATAATATAAAAAATTCAAAAGAATTTGTTGCTCAAAGACACAAGTTAATAGATGACACTTTAGAGATTCTAGAGGTATCCCTTTTGGCAATTTTATAGACTATTCGCAGGATTAACTTCTCATTCTTTTGTTAATATGTCCCAAAATACTTAAAATGGGAAGTACTCCTTTTTACTTGTAATTGTTTTCCTTCACGGCCTGTTTACCTCGAAAATGGTTTTAACAATTATACTTAATTTGTGGTTCTAAAAATATGTAATTTATTCTAACATTAGTTGATTATTTGGAAGTAATAAATGCAAGTAAAGAAAATGAGATAAGCAAACCAAAGTCGTCATGAAGCCGGGGACCTCGAGCTTAGTAATATCGGAGACCTCGAGGGTAGCCTTTGGAAGTTAATAATGGATAAAAAATGAAGAACAATAAATGGAGAACAATAAAATAAGAACAATAAAACTGTAGGACAAATTTGAACACGTTATGCGAGAAAGGCAGAGAAGGTTCTATTGCGGTGAATATTCATGTGCCTTGCAAAATGATAGGGAACCTCTTTATATAGGAGGGGAGAATTCCAACATAGTACATGCAAAATTATGACAAAAAAATACTATTGGTATAGCTGTATAACGACTCAATACGGACTTGTACTATTTCATGCAGACCTTATCAGTTCTAACCACGTGTCCTTGGGAATTTTCCCTCCATTCCATGACGGTCATCGATTTTTATACTTCCTCGAGGTCTGCTGTGACGATCCTTCGATATACTATCTCGAGGGATGCACCTTGAGGTCGAACTTTAGACTCTGCTTCGAGCCTCTCGAGACCGGACGTGGAATACCATAGAGGCCTTAAAATCGGGCTTCCCAGATTTTGGCAGTATACAGATAGTCCCCGTGTTTCTTAGAATGAAATGATAAGAAAAGATCTTGAATTCTTGGCTCTTTTATATTCCCCTCGTGAGATCAGCCACGTGAGGTCAGCAATTGATGTGACAGAAAGGTTATACATAGGCCATGTCAACACGATTTTTGAAAAGCCCACAAACCGCTATTGGATACCTTTTTCAACTCCTACAATACGCTTAGAGGACCCCTACAAATATTTCAATCCTTCACCTTTCATACTTTTACCCTTTACAACATTTTGAAATCCTCATTAGCAGATTTCTGCTTTCAGCCCTTTTCTGCACTCATTTCTTCGTCGATTTCTTCTTCTTATTCTAAAACTTCACCATAGTCATGGCCAAAACTTCTAAGACAGTCCCTCAAAAAGAGAAATCCCCTTCTTCTTCACGCTCGTCTAAGAGAAAAACAACAGTATCTCCTCGTGTTGAGGAATGCATCCCTGGGCCTTGTGAAACATCATCTGAGTTTAAGGTTGATAAGCCTTGTTTGATAGCAGGCCGATGCGATCCCATGTCTCGATATGTCAGTCTGGTAACTGATATCGAAAAGGTGAAGTTCGATTGCCGTTGGGGGAAGGTGGTGCAAGTGGAGATCCCTTCATCTGAAGAAGATATAACTACCTATAAAGCTAGATTTCTCAGCGTATACACATATCCCTTCACCTTAGGTCCTGTGGAACCTTCTTCGCCACCAATAGATCCAGTGATATCCTCGTCTTCTGCCCGCAATATCGAGCGAAGCTCGGCCAGATCTACCCTTTTTTCTGTGGAATCATCTATCTAATCAGATATTTTTTGAACATGGTCGAGGGGATTCCTTTCACCCTCGACCACCTGATTAGACTGTATAGCCATACTCTATATCAAGGTGGCCAAGTTAAACTGCAGCGTCAATCCTCGAAGGTGTTCTTTGCTAGCATCGACAAAGACAAGGACCGAGGGGGGATGAGTCGCTTCGTTTGAGTTAGGACCTCGGATGTGATCCCTGCCGAGAAGATGTCATTCCCTAAGGAATGGAATATGAGTCGTGAGTGTCGATTTATCAAATATGCTTTGTTAATTGGATGTTTTCTTTTCCCTTTTCAAATTTTTCTCTTCTGATGATGCAGCCATTGAGTGGTACCCTGGTGCGGTCAAAGATCTCCCGAGCTGGGTACAACAATTAGATTCCATCTCCCCATAGGCTAAGCGCGTTTGGCGCGATTTGGACAAAACTCGAGGGGAAGACAGGGGTCTTCGCGCTGAGAGTCTTCGCGCTGAAGACAAAGATGATGACAACTGCCCGCTGGTACTTAGGGGAAAGAGAAGCGTCGATGCTTCAAAGGCTGCCGAGCTGGAGACTGCTGAGCCAGGGGTTGCCGATACGGTCCCACCTTGAGTTGAGGAGACCCTCGAGAAGGGTTTGAATGAGGTCCCTGAGCCGATCATCGATCGGGGTACACCTTGTGCCGATGAGCACTTAGCCGGTGGATTTGGGAGACCCAGCTCTAAAACTCTTCTAAGGCGTGAGAAGGCCTCGATTAGGGTTGTTAACATAGGTGATCCTCCACCAGGCCCGTCGTTTTCTTCAGGACAAATACCAGAAGTCCAAAACAGGGAAACTCCTGATGTGGGGGCATCCCAGGGAGAGAATGATATATTTGAAGATTATTTTTCCGGTGTTGAGGAGGAGCCTGATCTCGATGCCCCAGTTATTCTCGAGGAGGTTGAGAAACTCTAGAAATAGGTAATAATACTTGTGCTTTTGAGTTTTGATTCTTGTTTTTCTAACTTTTTTCCTTTGTGTTATAGGTCATGATGCTCTACGACCGGTCCTTCTCCAAGTTATGAGCCGAGCTGACTCATTATGAGGAGGAGTTTGGGAAGCTCGTGTCGGAGTCGAATGAGCTCCAAACATTATATGCCTATAGGAAAGAGGAACTGAATAACCTTCGAGCAGGCTCGGAGAAAGCGCTCCGAGAGAGGGCAAAATTCATTGAACAGGTAGCTTAGCCTTCGAGGGGTGCTTTCTATTTTCATAACTCAACATTCAACAATTTGACTTGGTTTTTGCAGATCAAAAAGAAGGATGACCTAGCGGGAAACTTTGGGAAGAGATTGTGGCCAAAAATGCTGAGATCCTCGACCTGAAGTGGAGCATGGACAACATGTCCTCTGAGAAGGACACTCTTAGAGAGAAGTTGACCTCGGCCCAGCATCTTCTTCAGGTTGTGAAAGAGGAGGGCCACAAATATAAAGCGCTTCACGCTGAATCGACCGCCGCGCTATCCACATCCAAGTTTGAGGCTGACGCACTCATATCCTCATACCGAGAAGATGCTGCTGCCGAAAATGCTCTAGCCAAGAAGATACCTGAAGAGGCCGAGCTCAAGATTACCCGTGTCCTCGGGTATGCTCGATTAGAAGTTTGAAGGCAGGATTTCGAGGAAGTGCATTCTAAGGGTTTCGATCTCTATACCGAGATCAAGGAAGCGAAGGCCATAGAAGAAGAGTTGACAGCACTAATCACTTCTGACGATGGCTCTGCTAGTGGCTCGGAGAGCAGTGAAGATGAAGACTATGCCCTTTTTAATTCTTTTTATTTCTTCTTCTTTTGGGTAAGGGCTCCGTGTGAGAGCTTTGTAAATGCATTCGTATAAATACACATTTTGGAATTCAATGAATCTTCTTGTTTCACTTTTACTTTGTATTGATGCCTTCGATGTTCCGCCTTTATGTGTTTATTCAAAGGTCGGGTTCGAGCTTCATTTCAAATCCTTCGAGCTTGGCCTTGGCGTAACAGAGACCCTTAAAATCGGGCTTCTCTGATTTCCATCACATATCTTTCTGAGAAAGGATTGATAAGAAAACAATTTGACTTCTCGACCCCTCGAGGCACCGTGTGGTGCCATCATACTTATCACGTGTGTATGCAGATAAAATCGGAGAGCCTAATTTTACGGTTATTTCGACATCAGAAGGCTCGAAGGCCCAAGTTTTGGTATCAAGGGGCATATCGGAGGTCGTCGACCTCGAGGAAATCCATATCGAAGGTCCTCGACCTCAAGGTAATCCATATCGAAGGTCCTTGACCTCGAGGCAATACATATCGAAGGTCCTCGACCCCGAGGTAGTGCATATAAAAGGCCAACATAGAAAAGCGAGAAATTACGAAGATGCACGTGTTTAAAGATAACAAAAGTACACAAAATAGTACAAGCCCGTACCATGGCATTAAATGGTTGTACCAGCCATATCTCTTTGTATTAAGTACACATATACCATGTTGGGATTCCTCCTCATATATAAAGAAGACCTTGTCACTTTGTAAGGGATATGATATTCACTACAAGAACAAGAACATCATCTGCTCTCTAATAGAAACACTCTCTACATTTCCTTCATTAAATTATTGTGTTCTTGAATTATTCTCCATTTATTACTTATTATTGATCATAAATAGGTCACTCTTAAGGCCTCCAACACTGTTTCATTTTGTCGATAGCCCCTAATCTAGCTTCTCAAGCTCGACAGAGGGCTACCCGACCACCCTCGAGACTGGCCTCTTCGACACCTGGTTGGCGTAATCTAGTTATTTTCGCTCTTATTTCACTTTTCTCGCTTCATACTCAGTATCTACTTCCTAAACAACTTGTATTAAAATAGATCACATATTTTTAGAATCACATAATCAAGTATAATTGTAAGAACCATTTTCAAGGTAAATAGTTTGGCGCCCACCGTGGGGCTAAAAATAATACTGATTGTTTTAGTGCTGGTTGTCTAAAAACACAAGTTATTCTTCGCACATTTTCATGCCCAAGAATCATCACTTTTAGGTCAGAAAATGTTTAAATCAGTAAATGCACGTGAAAACAATGATCCTAAGGGTCACCAACAGCAAGAACCCGTGCTCAAACGGGCCAAAGTGCCTACCGCCACAAAAGAACGAACTCAAAGTTTTATACCTAAAGGAATTATTATGTTCAGAGAGAAAGATGTCGAAGCATAGTCCTAACCACATAGCGATGCGCTGGAAATTTCTTTCCTCTTGAATAGCGTTCAAATTAAGCGTGTGCTCGTGGATCAAGGTAGCTCGACCAATATAATCAAATTCGGGGTGGTGGAGCAGCTCAAGTTGCTTGACCAAATCGTACCCGATTCTAATGCCCTCAGAGGGTTTAACATGGAGAGCGAAATGACAAAGGGGGAAATCATCTCGACGTGTCCGGTACAGTTCGAGGCACCAGGTTTTATGTCATTGAAGGGGATACGAGATATAACGCCGTGCTTGGAAAGCCATGGATACACAACATCTTGCGATATCATTTACTCTCAACCAGATGTTGAAATTCCCAACCACAGATAGCATAAAAACTTGTATGGAGAGCAACATGCGGCAAAGCAAATGTTCGCAGTGCACGAACTGGCGCCAGAGCCCATATATTCCACCTCGGGGAGGGGGGAGTCGGAATATAAACTTGTCCCCGAAGATGATGAGGAAGACTTCCTCACCCCTCGAACCTTCGTTTCCCCTGAAGAATCGGACGCAAAATGGGTCCCGCGGTACTTTTTACGAGGAAGACTCCCGGGGTACTTTTTACTCAAAAAGGGTCCATTTTAAGAATTTATACAGTTATAACAACACGGGGACCTATTTGGGCATTATTTTTAGTCATGAACTTTTACGGGTCTTTACATTCTCCCCCACTTAGAATAATTCATCCTCGAATGAGGATCAGAGAATCACTAGAGTAGGAAAAACACAAAATAAACCAACCCCCAAGTTTTTACTAACTCCGATATAATTCTGAAAATTTTGACAGAGTTTTCTTTGTAATTAGGCCTATCTACCTGTCAGAGAGCCCCCGAAACACATTTCAACCAATTCCACACATTTTTTTTATTACTCTATCAACTTGCACATAATCCGGTCATTTCAACAAGCTACATATAATTCAGTTACTTCCATAAGCCTCACATAGTTCGGTTAACCCCACAAACTTGCATATCTATATCATTTAACCATCACATGAATTTCACATAATTTACCTTACTTCAAGAAATGCACATTACCCAAATAATTACAACATACACAAATATGGAACAACTTGAGAAGTTACAATAGTAGGGCAACTAGGGAGGGGGGGGGAATGGGGTGCTTTTGCAAAAAATTTGACACAATATATAATTTCTTAGGAATGACAATTTTCAAACCATTACTAGAATTATTCAAACAAATGGGTATATTTCTCTTTCATTTCATTTTTCGCCTCCCACGTGGCTTCCTCGACTTGTTGACTTCGCCATAACACTTTAACATAAGCAATCTCTTTTTTCCTCAATCTACGGACTTGCCTATAAAGAATAGCAACTGGAACCTCTTCATATGACAATCCTTCATTAATTTCCACTGTATCAACCGGCACAATGGCGGATGGATCCCCAATCACCTTCTTCAACATGGACACATGAAACACTGGGTGCACTAATGACATCTTAGGGGGAAATTCCAGCCTATAAGCCACCTGTCCTATCCTTTGAGCGATCCGATATGGCCCGACATACCTAGGGCTCAATTTCCCTTTCTTCCCAAACCGCATTAGTCCTTTCATGGGAGACACCTTCAAGAATACCCAATCATCCACTTGAAACTCCAAATCTCTTCGACGAACATCCGCATAGGATTTCTGACGGCTCTGAGCAGTTTCCATCCTCTCTTGAATGAATTTAACTTTTTCCACAGCTTGGTGCACAATATTCGGTCCTAGTAGTTTTGCCTCGCCCACCTCGAGCCATCCAATCAGAGACATTCACCTCCTTCTGTAGAATGCCTCAAATGGGGCCATCTGAATAATAGTATGGAAACTGCTATTATAATAAAATTCAATGAGCGGCAAGTGATCATCCCAACTACCCTGGAAATATAATAAACAAGCCCGTAACATATCTTCAAGCGTCTGAATGGTCCGCTCTGCCTGCCCATCAGTCTGTGGGTGGAATGCTGTCCTGAGATTTACCTGCGTACCCAAACCTTGCTGAAATTTCTTCCAAAAGTTAGCTGTGAACTGGGCCCCTCGATCCGAGATAATAGACACTAGACTGCCATGGAGCCTGACTATTTCTTTCATATATAATGGAGCGTACTGTTCTGCAATATCGGAGGACTTGACTGGCAAGAAATGCGCCGACTTCGTGAGCCGGTCCACTATTACCCAAACTGAGTCGAACCTACATGGAGTACGAGGTAACCCCACCACAAAGTCCATATTGATCATTTCTCATTTCCACATTAGTATTTCTATGATCTGTGCCAACCCACCGGGCCTCTAATGCTCGGCCTTCACTTCGGACATCTAGCAACAAATTCCGCCACACCCCTTTTCATACCATTCCACCAATAAATCTCTTTGAAATCATGATACATCTTCGTAGAACCTGGGTGTACTGAATACCTGGAATTGTGAGCCTCAGCCATTACCCTTTCCCGAAGATCATCCACGTTCGGAACACATAGTCTCCCTTGGCACCGCAAAACACCATCATCATTGTCGAGTGAAAATGTTGTAGTCTTATGATTCATAATTTCCTCTCTCAAATGTACCAATGCTGGATCTATGAATTGCTTTTCCTTGATTTCCATTACAAGTGAAAATTCTGCTCCATTACGCACCACGACATCCCCTTCGTCTGAGGTCGAAAGACAGACCCCCAGACTAGCCAACTGATAAACCTTCCGAGCCAAAGGCCTCTGACCTGCTTCCAAATGAGCCAAGCTACCCATGGATTTCCGACTAAGAATGTCGGCTACCACATTCCCCTTTCCTAGATGGTACAAAATATTCATATCATAATCCTTGAGCAATTCTTACCACCTCCGCTGCTCCAAGTTCAACTCTTTTTGTTTGAATAAATATTGAAGACTCTTGTGGTCTGTGAACACGTCCACATGGACCACATAAAGATAATGCCGCCAGATCTCTAATGGAAACACAACCGCCACGAGCTCCAAATCATGCGTCGGATAATTCTTCTCGTGATTCTTGAGTTGCTTTGAAGCATACGCTATAACATTCCCGCACTGCATCAACACACACCCCAAAACCAACCCTTGAAGCATCACAATAAACCACAAATCCCTTTGTACCCTCTGGCAAGGTCAACACCCGCGCCGTAGTCAATTTCAATTTCAATTCCTGAAAACTCTTTTCACAAGCATTGGACCACTGGAACTTAACCGCCTTCTGCGTCAGTTTAGTCAATGGGGAGGCGATGGTAGAGAATCCCTCCACGAACCTCCGATAATATCCAGCCAAACCCAAGAAACTGTGAATCTCTGTCGAGGTCATTGGCTTTGGCCAATCCGTTACCACTGCAATCTTTTGGGGATAAACCTAAATCCCTTCCCTAGAAACAACATGGCCCAAAAAGGTGACTGATTCTAGCCAAAACTCAGATTTTGAAAACTTTGCATACAACTGGTGCTGATGAAGAGTCTGTAGAACTGACCTGAGGTGAGTAGCATGATCTTCCTGACTTAGCGAATAAACAAGGATATCGTCAATGAAGACAATTACAAAGGAGTCAAGAAACGGTTTGAAAACCTGATTCATAAGATCCATAAAAGTTGCTGGGGCGTTGGTTAGCCCAAAAAACATTACCATAAATTCAAAGTGCCCATATCGAGTCCTGAAGGCAGCCATAGGAATATCCTGCTCCCTGATCTTTAATTGGTGATACCTGGACTGCAAATTAATCCTTGAGAAGAACGTATCACCTTGCAACTGGTCGAACAAATCATCTATCCGAGGTAATGGGTATTTATTTTTTATGGTGACCTTGTTGAGCTGCCGATTGTCATTACACATCCGAAGCGATCCGTCTTTCTTCCTGACAAAAAGAACTGGTGCGCCCCAAGGCGACACACTAGGCCGCATGAAACTTTTTTCTAATAGATCTTTCAGTTGTTCTTTTAACTCTCTCAATTCTGCTGGCGCCATTCGGTAAGGTGGACTAGATATTAGCTGCGTATCTGGCAGTATATCAATCTCGAAATCAATCTCTGTCTCTCGTGGAATCCCAGGAAGCTCGTCCGGAAATACTTCAAGAAATTCACTCAAAACAGGCACAGATTCGGGAGCAGGCACCTATGAAGTGGTGTCCACAACCCGGACCAAATGGTAGATGCACCCTTTTCTGATCATCTTTGAGGCTTTAAGGTAGGAAATAAATCTACCTCTTGGCACAACATTATTCCCTCCCACTCGATAAATGATTCATTAGGAAACTCGAGCCTCATAATTCTGGTTCGACAGTCGAGTTTAGCAAAGCACGAATAGAGCCAATCCATCCCCATAATTACATCAAAATCTACCATTTTTAACTCAATAAGATCGGCTGTGGTATCCCGACCACGCACCGTGACCACGCAATTCCTATAGACTCACACGACCGTAATAGAATCACCAACCAGAGTCGACACAGAGAACGGCTCGTGAAGCTGTTCGGGTTCTATCCCAAAACTTGAAGTAATAAATGGAGTAACATATGACAAAGAAGACCCGGTATCAATAAGAGCATAAACATCATGTGATTAAACAATCAGAATACCTGTGACAACATCTGGGGAAGCCTCCGCACTCTGGCGACCACTCAAAGCATATAACCGACTGGGTCCCCCTCGACCCCGTGCTCAACCCCTAGATATACCGCACTCTGATGGAGCTGGAGGGCGTGCTGAAGATGTGGCGGCTGAAGAGCTAGATGGCTGAGCAGTACACCTACCCGCGTCCTAACTGGGTGCGCGACAGTCTCACTGGATATGGCCTCTCTCTCCGTATTTATAGCACACCGGTATATCCAAGTAACAAGGCTCAGAATGAGACTTCCCACACTTAGGGCATGGGGCCCTCCGCTGCTGCTGGAACCTCCCACCTAAGCAACCTGACTGATGGAACCTTCTGCTATCTGAACCTGGTTCAAAGCGAACCCCTGCTGATAATTGTGCCATGATGACAGGGCACTGGCTGAGGACTGAGCATAGGACTGGGATGGCCCTGATGACCCTTTTCCAAGGGCTGATCTCCCACCTTAAACTGAGCTCCCAGGGTTGCCCGCTGACCGGGCCCTACTACCACTCTTTCTCTCCATCTTTATCTTCAACTACCGAGCCTCTGTGGCCTGGGTGAATCCCATGATCTTCCCATAATTCATATCCGAATGCAAGGCAGCTGTAGCAGCTTCATTAACAACGAAGGGAACAAGGCCCTGAGAAATCATCGAACTCTGGCCTCCATAGTCGGCTTCATGTGGATGGCATATTTGGACAGGCGCACGAACTCCATGTGGTACTCACACACACTCTTGTTGCCTTGCTTAAGGACCTCAAACTCCGTAGCACGGGCTGCGATAGTCTTGGCAGGCAAGAAATGATCCATGAAGGCATCAACAAACTCATCCCACTTCGCCGGAGGGCTCCCCTCCCTACGGGAGCTCTCCCACATGTCGAACCCTGAATACACTGCTCCCTTTAACCGAGAGGAAAAACATTCAACCCCCTCTGTCTCTGTAGCCTTCATAACCCGGGGAGTCTTGTACATTTCATCTATAAAATTTTGAGGATCTGCCTCTGGGTCGGTGCCTGTGAACTCTGGAGGGGCTAAACGCAGAAACTGGTTGACTCTAGAACCTGAAGAATCCCCTTGCTAACCATAGGACGCAGGGGCAGCACTTGATCTTTGGGCCTGGGAGGTCCCTAGCTGGGTCAACATCTGAATAACTCCCCATCAGAAATACAGGGACCGGAAGCTAGGACTGAGGATGGATCAGGAACAACAACTGGAGGGATTTTAGCACCCTCCTCTGGAGTAAGAACATGAATAGTCTGGCCTGGAGTGGAGGAGTCAGGCTGATTTGTGGTCGGGGAATCATTCACACCCGCACCACCAGCTAGAGAACTTGTGGCCACTCTTGGGGTGGCATTGGCCTCTAGGCCGAGTCGATCTCTCTTCTTGGGTACCATTTACTGAAAATCGGGACAATGCACGAGTTAGATAAAGATGTTTTCATCATCCACTTCATTGCATGATACAGAGTAACAATGAAAGGGTATTTTCCTAAATGTCCATGCAGCCCCCTAATTACAGATGTGGTCGACAACACACCGATAAGAAGGGCTCTACTAGACACGGTTCCGAGATATCCTAAGAAACTTTTAAAAACCTTAGGCTCTGATACCAAGTTTGTCACGCCCCAAAATTGAGGGACGAGACCGGCGCCCAACTGGATGATCCCGTTCAAGCGGACCTGGATTGCCTTTCCTGCCCAACGCGTTACCCTGTGTTTACAATATAACTTATTCCACATGAATTAGCAATTTAGAGTTTAAACATTAATCTACTACTCGAGTTCATTTCATCCTTTATTATTTCAACATTTGATAATCAAAAAACATACAATAATTCCGATTCGGACCCAGATTACTAGTAAACGCATTTACTGCCTAAAATACATATATGTACAACCTACATCATGTCAATGGAGCCTCTAAGAGTAATAAAGGGTGTACACAATAATTGCCGGCAACGAGGCCCGGCTATACCTTAAAAGACACATATACAAAAGAGATGATATAGATTACACACGACCCCAAGAGGAAGAGGGGCTCACCGGATCTGCTGAAAGTATGAAGGAGAAACACTACCATCGGCGGTCTGAGCTACCCGCTATTGAACCACCTACATCCATATAAAAGACGTAGTGCCACTGGCAATAGGGACGCTAGTACCGTTGAATAGTACTAGTATGTATGAACAAAGTTTATTCCAAGTAGAGTCAAACAGTACAAAATTGGAAGACAGTCATGATAACCACACAACTACCACATAGATATATAGATAATTACAAATGAAGATTTCCACCGTTACTCATTTCAATTATTCATTTGTTGCGGCGCGCAACCCGATCCCACTGTACATTCACATTTCACCCTTATTACCTCTTCACCTTTATTACTTTGTGTTGCGGCACGCAATCCGATCTCACCATACAATCACGATTCACCGTTATTACCTCTTCACTCTTATTACTTCGTGTTGCGGCGCGCAACCCGTTCCCACCGTATGTTCAAATTTCATAGCAACAATAACAAACAATTATATCACAGGGGTCTTCATCATCAAGAACATAAGTTCATATCAACCAACAACTATATGAAGTCAAGGCACAATAATCCTTACCAAACAGTAATTCATATATGGTGTAGCCATCATTATTTAACTCAATTAAATCAATCCACAGTTTCTTTTCATCATTTGCCAACTCGGCCCTTAGAAATTAGATACCTTCCCACATTAGAGTACGTTAACATTCTTTCATTTAGTAGAACATGCTGCCATATTGACATATTCGAACATTTAACGAACCTTACACATGGTAGGATAAGCACAAAGAATCACCCTTCACAATCGCAATTAGCATGGTGATCGACTAAGAAAATCAGAGAATGAAATCTCACACCTCGACACAACAGGACAATCAATTCACATATGCTCAAGCAAGAATTTCATACCGTGTGCTCGGACACCAACAAGGTGACTCTTGCAAAGATTAAAGTTTTCCATACATACCTTGAATCGAAATTCCCCTTTAATTTTCTACCACAATTCACCGGACCTTCTAGCACCTTTAATCTAGTTCACAATGTGGCATAGTTGAATTTAGAATTAGGAATAATGATCATGTCTTGAACTCACTTTAGTATTCTATCAAACACTAGGTGTTCCTTTAGATTAAATGGATTTTTTTAGTGAAGGATTACTCTAACCCATTTCCTTTTTACTAGATTATGACTAGTTGGTTACATGCATGCAAGACTCCTACCCCCATATTCATGAATTCACCCAACCATGTTTCATTTTAACAAAAATATGGAAATTAAGGTTGATGGGATGGAAGCTTACCTCTTGTAGTGAAGAAAATTGTGTCCTAATTAATCAATTCCAGGCCTGAGTAATGATGGAGGAACAATTTGATGAAGATGGAACTCTCTCTCTAGTTACCACTCTCTCCTCTCTCTAATTTATCAGAAAATGAGCTTAAAATGAATGGGGTAGGTTTTTTAATGAACTGGGGTCGGGTATAAAATTAGAATTTTTAACAGTCCCAAAACAACAATGCGGTCAGGAATGCGATCGCATTCCTACTATGCCGTCCGCATTTCAGTCGCATAATTGGCCCTCAAGTGGGCCAAAAAAGAAAAGTAGATTGTCCAGGTATGCGACCACTATGCAATCCGCATACCTGTTATGCGATCGCATAGTGCGTCGCGTAACTCCCTACGCAAAAATCAAGGTGCAAGAATGCGATAACTATGCGGCCGGTATTCGAGAAATGCGATTGCATTCTAGGCCGCATAGTTGTCCTCAAAATGGACAGCAAACTGTGCAGGTATGCGAGCACTATGCGATCAGCATACCTGATCTGCGATCGCATAGTGGACCACAGACGTGCGCAAATCTGGAAAATTTTATCCTTTAAGTCCCGGGGTACTTTTTACTCAAAAAGGGTCCATTTTAAGAATTTCTATAGTTATAACAACACGGGGACCTATTTGGGCATTATTTTTAGTCATGAAATTTTACGGGTCATTACAGCCACGGCCGGCCACGAGACTCTCACCTTTCTCGCTGCCTACTCCGGGTATAATTAGATTCAGATGAACCTCGAAGATAGGGAAAAGACTTCGTTCATCACAAAGTATGGCACATACTGCTACAATGTAATGCCCTTCGGGCTAAAAAGCGCAGGGGCCACATACGAGCGCCTAGTTAATAAGATGTACGTACATCAAATAGGCAAATCCATGGAAGTTTATATTGATGACATGCTAGTTAAGTCTCTGCGCGCAGAAGACCATTTGACCCATTTGTAGGAAACTTTCGACATCCTCAGAAGCTACAACATGAAGCTCAACCCCGAGAAATGCGCCTTCGGCGTAGGTTCGGGAAATTTTTAGGCTTCATGGTATCAAATAGGGGGATTGAAATCAACCCCGACAAAATCAAGGCCATCGAAGAAATCGTGGTGGTAAACAACGTACAAGCCGTACAGCGATTGACCGGGCGGATAGTTGCACTGGGTCGATTAATCTCGACGTCATTAGATCGGAGCCATCACTTTTTCTCTCTACTCAAAAAGAAAAACAACTTTGAGTGGACTACGGAGTGCCAACGTGCCTTGGAGGAATTAAAACAATATCTCTCAAGTCTGCCTTTGCTCCACACACCAAAGGAGGATGAAACGCTATACTTGTACTTAGCAGTATCCGAGGTAGTGGTGAGTGGTGTGTTGGTTCGAGATGAGCAAGATACGCAATTCCTTATCTACCATGTAAGTCGAACCCTGGGAGANGGGGGGGGGGGGGGGGGGAGGGGGGGTCAATATTGAATATCATCCCCGAAAAGCTATCAAGTCTCAAATTCTGGCGAACTTCGTGGTCGACTTTACATCCGCCCTCGTGCCCGAGGTAGAAAAATAACTTCTGCTAAAAGCGGCCGCATCATCGGGGGTGTGGGCCCTATTCACTGATGGTGCCTCAAATGTTAGAGGATCCGGGCTCGCATATTTTCAAAGCCACTTGCAGGTCGCGTGGTTAGACAATATATAAAAACTGAAAACTTGACTAACAACGAAGCCGAGTATGAGGCTATGATTGCAGATCTCGAACTAGACAAAGCCAAATGTGATTCCCTTCTAGTAGTAAACCAGGCAATCGGGAGCTTCGAGGTTCGAGAGGATAGGATGCAGTGGTACCTAGACAAACTTCAAACCACTTTGCGTCGTTTCAAAGAATGGAATCTTGTCCACATACTTCGCAAACCTGGGGTCATCCGTCGAAGAAGATGACGTACTCCCCGGAGCTGTTGTTCAGATATTCAAATCGGTGATCAAAGAAGGCCATGCCGAAATCAACTCCACCATCCTAACATGGAACCTTCGGACCAGACCGATTCTTTAATTCAAAAGGTGATCAGAGCAGGTTACTACTAGGACATCAAGGAAAGGGACATCAAAGAATTCGTCCGAAAATATGACAAGTGTCAGAGATTCACGCCAATGATCCACCAACCCAGTGAATAGCTACATTCAGTCTTATCACCATGACCATTCATGAAATAGGGAATGGACATTGTCGGCCCCCTTCCAACGGCACCAGGTAAGTCTAGATTTATTCTGTTTATGACTAAATATTTCTCAAAATGGGTGGAAGCACAGGCCTATGAAAAGATAAGAAAAAAAGAAGTCATCGACTTCATATGGGATCACATCATGTGCCGATTTGGGATCCCCTCCGAGATAACATGTGATAACGGGAAGTAGTTTATCAGAGGCAAAATAACAAAGTTTCCCGAGGATCACAAAATCAAAAGAATACTATCGACGCCCTACCACCCGTGTGCAAATGGTCAAGCCGAATCCAAAAACAAGACCATAATTCGGAACTTGAAAAAGAAGTTATAAAATTTGATGGGAAAATGGAGAGAAACACTGCACGAAGTACTATGGGCATATCGGACAACCTCTAAATCAAGCAGATGAGAGACGCCGTTCTATTTGGTGTATGGGTCCGAGGCTTTGATACGGGTCGAGATCGGAGAACCAAGCGCCAGATTCTGACATGCCACCAAAGACTCAAACAATGAGGCCATGAATACGTCCCTCGAGCTATTAGATGAGAAGCGAGAAGCTTCACTAGTCCGAATGGCCGCCCAAAAACAAAGAATCGAAAGATTCTACAACCGAAGAGCAAACCTCTGATATTTCGGAATCGGGGACTTAGTCCTAAGGAATGTCATCCAAAGCACTCGAAACCCTAACGAAGGGAAGCTAGGCTCGAGCTGAGAAGGACCGTACCGCGTCTTCGCAGTAATCGACAAAGGATCCTACAAGCTCGACACCATGGAAGGCGAGCAACTGTCAAACCATTGGAACATATCAATGCTCAAGCGCTATTATTGCTAAGGTACAATCCTCTCCCTCTTTCCTTCAAGATTTTACACTAACCACATGTGCAGGTATGCGATGAAAGGGAGTTAAAACATCCCCCCAGCTCGAAGGCCTTAGGTTTTAAAGCATGCACTGCTCTTTTTCCCTCGCGCCGGATTTTATCCGAAAATGGGTTTTACCGGCGAGGTTTTAACGAGGAAACATCCATAAGCTACCAAAGGAGAACTCACCAAGTATTCAAGGCTTTTCTTCGATCAACCTCGAATACTGAGGGGCATCCCTACCAGAAGATCACTGAAATATGCCAAAGGGGGTCTCGATATGAGAATGATGTATCGGACCAAACGGTCGAATGAACCGTGACCCTGTAGAATAATCGATCCCTCGATGAAAAAAACATGTATACTTGTACCAAGTAATCAGAGAAGTACCTTCTATCATCAAAAAATTTTGCACATCAAAGAAGTTTTCCATTTTTACAAGAGACAGCCACAAGGCCAAAAATTTATCAAGCAGTCAGGAACTGCCCTCCTCGAGGCAACATCAATTCCGACTCAAGGACTGCCCCCAATTGTCGGCTCATCAAGTTATCTAACTCGAAGCTGTAAGACCCCAGGGTCGGAAACTTCGAACTCGTAAGCCCTCCATGAGGCAACATCAAAACTGTAAGACCTCAAGCAAGGCATGTAAAAATTTGTAAGACCTTCAAACAGGCATAAACCCCATATCAAAGTCAAGGATATATATTGAACTTGTAAGACCCAAAGGGCATCGAGATTTACCTGCGACACGAGGGAGTATCTTCGAGTTATCTTCTCTTCGCCAAGGAATGGCACGGCTGGCTCTATAGATAGCTACGTCAGATGGGGGGACTCTCGCATGAACCGACTTCTCCCAACGAAAATCAACCTTCTCCTTTTCAATATCGATCACCGGACCAGCACACCGAGGCATGGGCTTGCATCGATCTGCTATCAATAAAGATTTATCAGCCTCAAGATCAGATGACTTTTCATAAGGTCCAAGGAGGCTCTCTACGACGCAAAGGGAAACTACCGTTTCGCTCTTAGAAGAGCGTGAAGAAGAAAGAGTTTTCTCTTTTTGAGGGACCATTTTAGAAGTTCTGGCCATGACTGCGTTAACATTTCAGAATAAGAAGAAAATTGGCGAAGAGATGAAAGTGAAAGCTGCTAAGAAGAGGTTTAAAGATGTTGCAAAGGGTGAACATTTGAAAAAAGAAGGGTGGGAGTATTCATAAAGGTTTTTCCAAGCGTGTTGGAGAAGTTGAAAGGGCGGAAAATAGCGGTTCAGAGGCTTTTTGGGAACTGTGCTCTGTGCAACCTTTCTGTCACATCAGCTGATGACCTCATGTGACTGATGTCATGATGAAGATATCGAAGACCCAAGAATTCAAGACGGTTCCTTATCATTTCATTCTAAGGAACGCGGGGACTATCTGTTTGCGGCTAAAATTGGAGAGCCCGATTATATGGTCATTTCGACACCCAGAAGGCTCAAATTTTGGTATCAAGGGGCATATCGGAGGTCCTCGACCTCGAGGCAATCCATATCAAAGGTCCTCGACCTTGAGGTAATCCATATCGAAGGTCCTTGACCTCGAGGCAATACATATCGAAGGTCCTCGAACCCGAGATAGTGCATATCGAAGGTCCTCGAACCCGAGATAGTGCATATCGAAGGCCAACATAGAAAGACAGGAAATTAACAAGGGGCACGTGTTTAAAGCTGACAAAAGTACACAAAATAGTACAAGCCCGTACCGTTGAATTAAATGGTTGTACCAGCCATATACCTTTGTATTAAGTACACATGTACCATGTTGGGATTCCCCCTCACATATAAAAGGGACCCTTGTAACTTTTGTAAGGGATATGATATTCAATGCAAGAACAACAACATCCTCTTCTCTCTAATAGAAACACTCTCTACATTTGCTTCATTAAATTATTGTTTCTCATCTATTGTGTTCTTGAATTATTCTCCATTTATTACTTGTTATTGATCATAAATAGGCTATTATTAAGGCCTGCGACATTGTTTCATTGTTGTCGATATCCCTTAATCAAGCTTCTCAAGCTCGACCTCGAGGCCTACCCGACCACCCTCCAGACTGGCCTCTTCGACACTTGGTTTGTGTAATCTAATTATTTTCGCTCTTATTTCACTTTTCTCGCTTCATTCTCAGCATCTAGTTCCTAAACAAACGGTATTAAAATATATCACATATTTTTAGAACCACATAATGAAGTATAATTGTAAAAACCATTTTCAAGGTGAACAACGTGACTGCGAAGTGACCGAAGTGGCCCACCGATTCGTTTCCCCAAAGTCATAATTGCTTCATCAGAGCTGGTTGGCTATCAACATTAATGAATAGTCACCGCTTTTCTCTTATATATACTTGCTTTCCCTCTCATTCAGAATTTTACCGCTTTGTGGAATCATCTTCCTCTATAGAGTTCCTTTCCTTCACCATTTCCGCTGTATCAGTCTAAAGCTTTCGCTGGCATTTTTATCCCCCCTTTCTTGTTTTGAAGAGATCATGCCTACCATATCCAAATCCATTCATCAAAAAAAGGGAAGCCCCATCTCTGCTTCCCGCCAGGCCGGTGGTGCACCGCCGATGCTTAGCGAACTAATCTTGAACTGCTTCGCCTTGAAAAGAGATTTCACGCTAGAGAAACCCCTCAATGTCCCTGGCCATCGAGAGCACGCATCGAGGTACATTCGTTCAATCAAGGAGAGACACCTCGAAGCTGTGAGGAGAGACTGCAGAGGGGTTTGATGGCCCAAGTAGAGGGGTTTATGGCCCATGGAGAGACTACAGATACCCTCTTAGGAAGAGGATATTATAGCCCATGTAGAGGGGTTCCTGAACGTGAATACGTACCCCTTTAGGTTGGTCCCCTTGACCAACTTGTGCTCGAGTTCTGTCAAAAGTAACGAGTTACTTTGGCTCAGTTCCATCCGTCTTTCTGGGAGATCGTGCTGATGATGAGATTTTTTGCTAAAAGATCGAGCTTGAGTTTACTCTTAGCCACCTTATTAGGTTGTATCGTCCTCTACATTTCCGAAGTCTAACTAAACTACGATGCCGATCCACCAAACCCATCTTTTCTAACGACGATGGGGACAAGGATCAAGGATGGATGAGTCGGTTTATTCAAGTGAGGACCGTTGACATCATTCCTGCGGAGTTCCTGCCTTTCCCCAAGGAATGAAATTTCAAACGTAAGTAATATGATGTACTTTATTATTTTTGTTCTAGATTTTTCCAGACTTCATAAGAACGCTCCTCTTCCCCTTCCATAGCGGTCCCATTAATGCCAGATGCAGTACTCTATCTCGCGGACTGGGTTAAGAAATTGGAAGCTTCTTCGACCTATGACAAATGCAAGTGGAGAGATTTGTCGAAGGGAAAATTGGAGGCAAAAACCATGGTATGTGCTATGTAGTTCCTCTCTTATGTAATAATTTTCTTTATGTATATTAATTTTTTTGCGGTAGGCATCGATGAGTTCTCTGAGATGAGACCATCCCCTCTCGGGGAGGACGAAAGTCCTTCGGCTTCCGCGCCAAAGAAGGATAGTAAGAGGAAAGGTTCCTTGAGGGATGAGGATATTCACAACAAAGTAGGACCCGGACGGAGGCGTAAGGAGGATGCATCCATCGGAGTCCCGAGTGAACACGACCCCTTCCAGAATTTCTCTACCGGGGCCGATGAGGCCGAACCAGTAGATGTAAACTCGACCTTTAAGGAGGCTCAGCGACTCTGTTCTTTGGTGAGTTTTGTGATGGCATTACAAACTTTATAACTTCATACTTTCTTTTATTTTTCTAAATGGGCCTTCTTTTTCGTAGGTCTTCGACAAACTTAAGACTGAGTTGCTTTGCTGTGAGGCCAAGCTGTGTAGGTCCTTGAACGGGGAGAAATCCCTCAGGCACCTTGGGTCGGAACTGACTCAAGCTCGCAAGTATGAGGACGGGATAGAGAAGAAGGTAACATTAGTTCTGAATGAATATGGATTCCCCCTCCCGTCTTTGGAGGTTAACACTTTGATGTCTCAGTTGCAACGAAAGATCAAGATGCTGGAACGCTTTCGGGGTGAAGTCAACCAGGTCAATTCTGAGTGCAACGAATTTAAGGCACAGATGGATGTCCTTTTTTCAGCCAGAAAGAGTGCTTTGACTAAAGTCTCTGCCCTCGAAATTAAACTTCGTAATGCTCGAGAGAGTAACTCGATTCAGGCGAGTAAGATAGCTAAGCTCAAAAATGATCTCTTAAAGATGAAGGACGAAATTGTGGAGGCTCGAGCAGAAGACGATGAGGTCTGAGTAAAGGCCAATAAGAAGGTGTCCATCTATCTAAAAGATGCTAAAGATGCTCAGAAGGAGTTGAGGGGGAATTCCGATCAAGAGAGAAGAAGCAATGAGTATGCCCAATGTAGATCCCAGAGGGAAAACCTAGAGGATATGCATGCTATGGGCTTCAATCTCTCGGAGGAGATAGAACAGGCCAAGGCAGGTGAGTTTGACGCCAAGTTCCTCGTTTCTTCCGATGATGAAGTCGATGCTGAAGACAATGAGGAAGAGGCTGATGAGGGAGTTGGTCCCGAGGGAGCTTGTCCCGAGGGAGCTGGTGAAGACATAGTCCCTGAGGGTAAAAGACTAAGTCCCCGAAGATAGATTATGTCTTTATTTCTTGATTTATGTAAAGGGCTCCCTGTGGGAGTGTTGTAAATGTATCTTTGTGCCACCATTATATAAAAAACCCTTTGGTTTTACCTTTGTATAAATTTCCAACTTCTTTGTGTCTTTGTTTTGCCTTGAGTTTTGATGCTTGTCGATAATCAGTCTGATATGTTCGACTTAAAATAAAACCCTTAGGTTTTTATGCTTGATGAACAATCGATATACTTGACTGTTTAGGGTTCGACCCTCGAGTTAAGTTTTGAATTGGGACAATCGACCCTTAGGTTTTAAAATGTTGGCCCTTAGGCTATTTTCGATTTGGCCCTTAGGCTCTTTAGGTTAGACCTTAGTCTCTTACATATCGGCCCTTAGGCTCTTTTTAGATTGGGTCAATTCGACCTATAATATGGCTATAGTTTTACCCCATTCTGGCTAAAGATTTTTTAAGTTTTGTTATGCCTTGGCATGTTTTGTGTTCGTCCGAATCTTCGACGGCTCAAATAGGAACCTCGATTATAAGTCGATATGTGACGATAATTGAATACCTCGCGAGGTTCTCTCGAAGGATGATTTTTCAAAGCTTTTATACTGAAGGCTGATTTTTTCAAAGCCTTTTCATTGTTCGGAGCTGATATTATCGAAGATCCTTTTCTTATGACGAGGGTACCTGATTAACCAGTTTTTTCGAAGTGTTTGAATGCTTTTGGATTTATGGCGAAAGTCGGACATCTCTGCGCCGCATTATTTTGGTTGTAGCCTTTTTATATGACCGTCGTCTTTATATTAGGTCGTAGTCTTTAGTCCCCGTGTGAGATTACCTCGGTCTCTATTTGAGGTTATGCCTTTTTAGGGGTCTTACAAGTTCGAACATATATCCTTGGTCTTAATATTGGGGCTATGCCTTTTTAAGGTCTTACATGTTTGAGTATGCCTCGTTGAGGTCTTATAAACTTGATGTTGCCTCATTGAGGTCTTATGAGCTCGGTGTTTCCTCGTTGTGGTCTTATGAGTTCGAGTATTTGGTGACTTGATAAGCTGACTGCCGATGACAGTCCCCGAGTGTTCGGGTGTGTTTGGCCCTTGAGCCGTTCCATGTGCAAATAGTAAACTTCTTTGAGGCACAAAGCATTTTTATAAGTAAAGGTGCTTATTTGATTAATTGATACAAGCGTACATGTTTTTGCCATTGGTGACTCGATTGTTCTACGCGGAAAAGGTTCATTTGACCATTTTTCTAGATACAATGTTCTCCTATCGAGGGCCTCTTTGTCATAACTTTGATTTTTTTTAAAAATTAACCTCCTAGGGTGATGCCCCCTCAGTATTCAAGGTTGATTGAAAAGAAGCATTGAATACATTTTGTGTTTTCCTTAGGTAGCATATGGATGTTGCCTCGTTTAAAACCTTGCCGGTAAAACCTGTTTGGGATAAAACCTGATCTAAGGTAAAATGAGTGCAACGCATGTTTTAAAACCCAAGGTCTTCGAGCTAGAGGGTGCTTCGATTCCTCTCAATTGAACACCTGCAACAAGTTAGTATAAATTTAAATGAAAAAGGAGAAGATTATACCTTAGTAATAATAGTGCTTTGAGCATAGATATGTTCCAATTGCTTGGTAGTTGCTCGTCTTCCATGGTGCTATGTTTGTAGGACCTTTTGTCTACTACTCCGAGGACGCGGTACGGTCCTTCCACACTAGGACCTAGCTTGCCTTCATTCGAGTTTCGAGTGTTAAGGGTGACCTTTCTTGGAACTAAGTCCCCGACTCTGAAGTAGTGGAGTTTTCTTTTGTGTAGTACCTCTCGATCTTTTGCCTTCGAGCGGCCATTCGAAATAGTGCAGCCTCGCGCTTTCCATCTAGTACCTGGAGGGAGGTGTTCATGGCCTCGATGTTTGAGCCCTCGGTGGCCTCGATTTTTTCCAGGTTGATCTTGATTCCCTTGTTCGATGCCATGAGGCTCAAAAATTTGCCCGAACCAACTACGAAGGAACATTCCTCGGGTTTGAGCTTCATGTTATATCTTCTGAACCTCCAAATGAGTCAAATGGTCCTCTGCGCGCAGGGATTTAAATAGCATGTCATCAACGCAAACTTCCATAAACTTGCCTATTTGATGTTCAAACATCTTATTAACTAGGAATTGATATATGGCTCCCGCATTTTTTAACCCGAAGGGCATTGCATTACAACAATATGTATCATACTTTGTGACGAACGAAGTCTTTTCCAAGTACTCCTGGTTCATTTGAATTCTATTGTACCCGGAGTAAGAATCAAGAAAAGTAAGGATCTTTGTTGGTCGTCCATGGCATCGATCAATCGATTGGTGTTGGGCAATGGGAATGAGTTTTGAGAAATTTTGTTATCTTGTCTTTGACGAATGCATGCTTTCCCTCGGACTGAGGCCTGTTCAAGCTCTTCGACCGTTGACATCTACATCCTCGATCAAATGTTCCTCGATCACATGTCCCTCGGGTTCAACCGAGGGTGTAGATTGTGATTGTTATTTGGCTACCTGCTTGTCTTTGGACTTCTCCGAGGTGGAAGGTATCGATGTTAGTGCCATGTCGTGCACTGTGAATATCTCCTTTGCTGCATGTTGCTCTCCATACACCATTTTCACACCGTCCTTTGTTGGTAACTTTATCATTTGGTGAAGAGTTGATGGCACTGCCCTCATTCTATGTATCCACAGCTTTCCGAGTAAGGCATTGTACCTCATGTCACCTTCGATGACATGAAACTTAGTATCTTGAATTATACCAGCCACGTGGACTGGGAGGATGATTTCCCCCGGTTGTCTCACTCGCCATGTTGAATCCATTGAGGACTCGAGAGACGGGTATGATCTTATCGAGCAGTCCGAGCTGCTCCACAACTCTCGACCTGATTATGTTGGACGAACTACCTGGATCCACGAGCACACGTTAAATTTGAAATTTATTCAAAAGAAAAGAAATTACAATGCATCATTATGAGGTTGAGACAAGGCCTCTGTGTCTTCTTCAAAGAACGTAAGGGAATCCTTGGGTATGTAGCTCCGAGTTCGCTTTTCCCTTGTGATGGATACTTTTATCTGTTTGAACACGGGTCCCTATGGTACGTCGACTCCTCCAATGATTATATGAATGATGTGCTGGGGTTCTTCTGGGTTGTTTCTCCCGTTCGCTTCTCTTTCTCGAAAGTGATTCTTTGCTCAATCACTGAGGAGTCCTCGAAGATGCCCTTCGTTGATCGGTCGGGCCACCTTCTCTCGAAGCTTTCTATAGTCCTCGGTCCTATGACCGTGAGTGCCATGGTATTTGCATATTAAGTTGGGGTTCCTTTGGGAAGGATCTGGCTGCATGGGCTTTGGCCACCTGGTGTCTCTGATCTTACCTATGGCCGACACGATGTACGAGGCATCGACGTTGAAGTTTTATTATGACAATATAGGTGCCTCCACCAGTCTAGGTGCCTATCGAAACCGACTTTGCTCATGAATAGCCGAGAACCTTGACCTTGATCCATCCTTCGATCACTTCGAGGTATATTGTGCCTCGGGACATTTCTTCGATCTTCTACATACGGCTGACATCTTTCCTTGTTTGGTCTCAACTCCCTTATGCATTTCTTGATTCGTTTACTAAGAGCCTACTCGGATATACTGAACCCAAGTGGACTCCCAGTTGGTCGTCCTCGACCCTAATTTTGGATTGATACCTATTGTGCACATCCGCCCAAGTTATGGCGGGATACTCAACCAAATTCTGCTTCAGTTGCTTCAAAACTATCGAGCTTCGTTCGTTCAGGCCCTGAGTGAAGGCCTCCACTGCCCAGTCATCGGATACTGGTGGTAATTCCATTCGCTCCATCTGAAAGCGAGGTACGAACTCCCTTAGCATCTCGTTCTCTCTTTATTTAATTTTGAAGACATCACATTTTTTGTGGAGACCTTAATGGAACCAGTATGTGCCAGAGTCTGCAAATATGGCAAACGAATCTATTGAGTTCGGGGGTAGGTTATGATACCACATCATGGCCCCCTTTGACATTGTTTCTCAAAATTTCTTCAACAAGATGGACTCAATATTGTCATCGTTTAAATCATTCCCTTTTATACCACAAGTATAAGTGGTAATGTGCTCATTAGGGTCTATGGTCCCGTTGTACTTCGAGATATCGGGCATCCTGAACTTCTTCAAAATGGGTTTCGGAGCCGCGCTCGATGGAAATTGTTTCTGTACGAACTTTTTCAAATCTACCCCCTTCAAAATCGGTGGTGCACCCGGTATCTGATCGACCCTCGAGTTATAGGTTTCCACTTTTTTGTCGTTGGCCTCTATCTTATTTTCTCCTGACTCAATCCTTTCAGTAAGGTCCTCGAGCATTTTCATAATAGTGGGGTCTTTTCCTGACTCATAGTTACTCGATCTTTCTGGTGCTTTCTCAACTTGAGGAGCTGTTTTTGGTCCTGCTATGCTCAGGGTCTTCTTCTGACTTTGTAACTGAGCTATAGCTATTTTCCATGCTTGTAACATTTCGAAAATGAACTGTAGGCTAACTTCTCTTTCTTCCTGAGCTTATGTTCTTTGCGCTTCATGTTTGTCACCTCCGCGCACGCTTCCGTCGGTATTAGTGTCTATATCAACATGCAAAGCATTACAAGAGCCTACACCGACATGTATTTGTGCTGGTGCCACCCCAGGGTTTTGCAGTGGCACACCGATGACTGAGGCAGTTGCGTTGTTTTCTCGATGGAGCTCAAGACCGTTGTTTTCATGTGCATTTGTTTAGTTAGACATTCTTTTTACCTGAAATCAATGATTCTTGGACAAGAAAAAGTATGAAACATAACTTGTGTTCTTAGAAAACTAGCACCAAAACAATCACTATTATTTTTAGTCCTACGGTGGGCGCCAAACTGTTTACCTCGAAAATGGTTTTAACAATTATACTTAATTTGTGGTTCTAAAAATATATGATTTAGTCTAAAACTAGTTGATCATGTGGAAGTAATACGTGCAAGTAAAGAAAATGAGATTAGCAAACCAAAGTCGTCACGAAGTCGGGGACCTCGAGCTCAGTAATATCGGAGACCTCGAGGGTAGCCTTTGACAGTTAATAATGGATAATAAATGAAGAACAATAAATGTTGAACAATAAATAAAGAACAATAAAGCTGTAGGATAACTTTGAGCACGTTAAGCGAGAAAACAAAGAATGTTCTATTGTAGTGAATATTCATGTGCCTTACAAAATGATAAGGATCCCCTTTATATAGGAGGGGAAAATCCCAACATTGTACATGCCTAATTATGATAAATAAATATTATTGGTACAGCTGTATAACGACTCAGTATGGACTTGTACTATTTCTTGCAGACTTTATCAGTTCTAACCACGTGTCCTTGTGAATTTTCTCGTCTTTCCATGACGATCATTGATTTTTATAGTGCCTCGAGGTCTGCTGTGACGAGCGTTCGATATAGAATCTCGAGGGATGCACCTTGAGGTCGAACTTCAGACTCTGCTTCGAGCCTCTCGAGACCGGACTTGGAATATCATATAGGCCTTAAAATCATACTTCTCTGATTTTGGCCGTATACACGGATTTATATCTTCCAAATTTTATTCGAAAAGAAACACATTGGCTAGTTTGTTAGCTCAGAAAGCAAAATTGGATAACATTTAACTAGCCCGAGGGAGAAATCGATTAACTTTTTTGACTTGTTTATTTTGGACATCCATTAGATAGTCTTCTATAGATTTTGATAGGGAATTTTTCTCATACTAAGAAACTTAAAAATATGAAAACCTGATATCGGAAAACGCTAAGAATTTTAGCTTTTCCATATAAACCAAGAAATGATAGGATTGAGTCCTCTCATTCCGTTTTTCATCGTCTATTGGTTGGATGGAAGGGGAATGATTGGAAAAACGGATTATTTGTTTAATGTTACTTGCTTCAGAAAGGTATTCGGCAAGTTTTTATTTTTTTGTATTTCAAATGACAGATACAACAAGAGAATTTCTCATGAGTCACCATTCTAACACTACTCTCAAGCACGCTTAGAGTCAGATTTTAAAATATCTTTATATGTGGCTTTGCATAATGATTGTCCAATGTTATTGATTAAGGATGATTTTATGGTTATTTCAGATGTACACATCCAATTCAATAATTTAGGTCGTGCTGATTTTACAAATTTTAACGATTGTGTTTATCAAAATTTACTTAAGGACGAAGGAGTTTATTGCTCAAAACAATGAAAATCTTTAGAAGTTACTCCAGCTTAATAAAGGAACCAAAATACAGTGGAATTTGAAGTACAAGATCTGTGTGGGGCAATCTAAATCCTTGCGTATTTTTTTTGGTTTTCAAATTAATAATCATATACATAAAAAGATGTCCCTGGAGCAATAACAAAATCTTTTGGAGTTAACAAATATTTAGTAATTAGTTGATAATATGTAATCACTCAGCCGATTATTTTATTTGTTTGAGCTCTGTTTTACTATTTGATAGCTCGTGTGTGTTTAGTTATTGTGTTGTGACTTGGGCGGATGGTTGGTTTAGTTTCGCAAAGGTTTTGGAATGAGTTGGAACAATTAGTTCTATTGTTGGAGGCTTAAGTTATAAGAGTTGACCAATGTTTGGCTATTATGTTAGTGACCTCGGATTTGTATTTTGATGGTTTCAATAGGTTCCTATGGTGATTTTGGAGTTAGGCGTATACTTGCATTTAGATTTGGAGGTTCCTAGGATGATTCAACCACACCTCATAATGTATAACTATAAGTGGGCAGCACTGTATCAATAAACTATCGTTCTTAAAACATGAATACATATTGGCCGGCAAGGCCTCTAAGATACTGTACAAAATTAACCTTTGTCTACAAAACCTCTAAGATTATTTAACATCAAACAGGACAGCGCACCAGCTTACCCATACGTCTATAGCAAAACTCTGACACAATGACTCATAGACTCGGCTGCACTTCGAATGAGGTGGAGTCTTACTGATCCTTCGCAGAATGCAAACCTCGTCTACTGTGAGGGCTCGTCAATCTGATTATCTATACCTGCATGCATGAATGCACTGTCCTCAACAAAAGGACGTTAGTACGAATAATGTATTGAGTATGTAAGACAATATACTGAAAGCTGAAACTGAATTGATAATACAGTAACTGAAAGCAAATGGAAGTCAAAGATAATCTGAAGATATGCTTACTTTTCTGATACTGACTCAGCTCTCTCAATATAGTAAGTAAAATAGTTGTCCGGCCCTATAAGGCTTGGTGTATATATATAACTACTCTGTCGTAGTAGGCTCGCTCATAGGCGCTCGGCCATACTAGGCTCTATATCTTGACCAACTGGGCTAGCTCATAGGCGCTCGACTATAGTAGGCTCGGTATATAACTTACCATCTGATCAAAGGTCGCCCAATAGGGGCCTGTCCATCAATTATAGCTCGATGGTAATGAAAATACTGTAATGTTGTATATATAGACTCGCTTCTCTCTTGACTAGAAAAAAAGAAAATACTCAAATGAATACGAAGTCCCGATAAAGATAATATGATAACTTACAAAACTAGAAAAATACACATAAATTTCGGGATATGAATTTTTCTTTATGCCCAGTCAAGGACTACTGCTACATTGCTTATTTTGAAAGAAGACAACTCATCTTATCATGCAAAACCAAAATACAGGAACACCTTACTACCACTCCTCCAAGTAGAATTTAGCAACAAAAACATTTTTTTTATTTAACATATAGATCAACAGAATCAACCTTCATGCATAACTACTAAAGAAAGTTTAGCGAAACAAGTACAAACTATAATCCATCTTGACCACTAGGCTGTGAAATTTCTTATGAAATTTCTTAAAATCCAAATTAAACTAAGTCCGGATAACTAAAGTAGAAAGTCTAAGTGAAATCTAAAACCCTTCAATTACATGAAAGACTAAGATTGATGATTAGTACAAATTTCCAAGCTTATTGAACTATATAGATCATCACAGTCTAGTGAATATACAACACTCATTCAAATGATTGATACCTTAATGGAAGGCAGTACTTCAATATGCATGTGACGGTATCTGAATGAAAGACTTGTGTCACTTTTACGGGAATGAATAACATAGACATCCTTAACTACTAAGAGTAGAAACACTTACGAAATAGTATTATGTTTCCATATCGTTACTTGGATCATGCCAAAATGAAGGAAGGGATTAGCCTCAACATACCTAGAGTAGGAAAAAATCCGTATGATATTCTTTTTTTTTAACATGAAATCTCATTCAAACTTTTCATATTTCTAAATAGGTTTTCTGTCCTCCTCTTCTTCATATTCTCCTCATCATGAATCTCACAAACTCATCTCACCTTGCACATTAATAAACCTCAAGCTACGGTCCCACCTCTTTAAGATAAGAGAAAGCTATAACACCCCGTAAATTCGGTTTAGTTATGAATGTGTTAAATGAGTAGTAAGGTTATATTTTGGACATGTGAAGTTCTATTGTTATGATTATGGGTGGAAATAGTTATTTTAGAATCAAGACGGAGAGTGAGGTATACAAGATTCGATAAAATCTACGAAATTTACAAAGGGTCAGTCTTGCAGGAGATTTAGTGAAACACGTGTAAGGTATTTGGGAAAACTCAAAACATGGAAGTTGTAGGACATTGAAATATATTTCCAACGATATATTGTGGAGACAAAACGGATCCTTGCAAAAACGTTTATGTGCATTTTACATAACAATGCACAATCTTCGTGCCCAATCTGCGCCCCGACCGCGACCGCGATTATGTGACAGTCTTCTTGCCATTTTTCACGGTTAGGTCCGCGGTCAGGCCTACAGGTGCATGGGGGAGGACTTATGGAGTCATTTTTTAAGCCCTATTTTGTCCTCCACAACCCCAAAATATAAAAACTTGCTCTAGAAAGGAGAGCTCTCAAAAACCTAACTCCTTAAGGGTCCCTCCACCACCCAAAGTAAGTTCTAATGGTGATTCTAAGTTAATTTTAATTTCCCCACATCTTATTAACATGGATAAACCCTCCATATCATTAGATATTCGATCGGCACATCATTGTTGAGAGAAGGAACCCTAGAACTCGAATTCAAGGGGATTGAACTTCAAAGAGGTAATGTCTTCACCCTCTAATTGATTCTAGCATTGGTTTAATGATTGTAGACCCCAGTTTATGAGATATGAGTTGATGGATTTGATGGAATATCATGAACGATTATAGATTTGGTGTGTTAATTGTTGATTATTGGTTAAGGGTGTTGTTTAGCTTATGGGTGATAAAGAATAATGTTGATTATAACCATTTGAGACTCTAGAATTTATCTAAGAGCAAGAGAATGGTTATTGGGTGTAGAGACACCATTAAGAAGGACTATGAAGCTTTATTCCCTCCAAGTATTTGATAAAATGCTTAAGTTACCAAAATATAATGATCATAGCTAATATGGAATCCCTTTGACTTGTATTGCTATAGATTAAAGTTGAAATGGTTCACAAACGTTGTATTACACTCAAGAGCAGAAAGTTAAGGTATGTGAGGCTAACTCATTACGTTTGAGAATTTCTATGATTCTCTCTACACCCCATTAACTATGACGATTACTAGTTTCCTCGTAAAGTAATTATGCCTTAGTTCGATGAATAGTCGTAGAAATTCTATTCTGTAGATGGCATAGTTTCATCGTCATTCAATATTCTATGAGTTTCAGTTATGACAAATCAACTTATTATGAATACACATCTCAGTCTAGTCCTATTCATTATTCTGGTATCATGTAACTCAATATGGTTTGGTATTTCAGTATGATGTATTGCAGTATTATTCTTTGTTCCTGATTCTATGTTCCTAAATGTTGAACACCTATATTTGGGCTCGAGGCCGCAGTTTATGCTTTATGCATTTTGGGCCTGAAGCTGCAGTTATGTATATGTATACTTGGGCCCGAGGCTGCAGTTTGTGCGCACACACACACACACACACACACACACACACACACACACACACACATATATATATATATATATATATATATTGGTCCTGAGGCCGCAATCTATTTATTCAGATAAATAGTTGGTTCATAATTCTGAAGAGGGAGTATTCATAACCTTACTTCCTATGTTTAGATCAGTTCTCAGTTTCAGTTTCAGTATTTACAATTATTTCCTTCAGTTGATTTACATGCCAGTGCAATTCAAATGTATTGACATCCCTTTTTGTACGGGGCCTGCATCTCGCGATGCAGGTAATGATTTTCAGGTTGATGACTCTTCTTTCTAGGACATCTCGTATCAGCTGTTGGTGAGCCCTAGTCTTCCGGGGCGTTATCCCTCCCTTTTTAGTCATTATAGTATTTCATTTAATAAGGTATACCGGGGGCCTTGTCTCGGTAAAAAATTAGCATTACAGTATTCTTTAGAGACTTTATAGACTATAGTTCAGTCAGTCAGATGTTAGCATTCTTTTATGTTTTAGCCTTGTCGGCTACTCGTTTATACTTGCAGACTTTTCAGTATTTTCCGCATCTATGATATTTCAGTCAGACTCTTTAGCAGAACATCATGTTGTATATTTATATCTAGCTTACAATTATACCACATGTTGATCCATCCATACAGTTGGTTCTCTTGGTCACATGTATTTAGGCACTGAGTGCCGTGTTACGCCTAGGCCATGGTTCGGGGCGTGACAAACCTTGGTATCGGACCCTAGGTTCAAGAGTCCTAGGGAGTCTATGAAGTCGTGTCCAGTGGGGTCACTTTTATGTATGTGTGTGCGCCACACGTGTAAACAGTTGACCACCAAGACATCTAAGATTGTTCCATTTCCTTTATACTCTAGATCGTGCAGTTAGAGTTATGCTTCAAGAATCTTTCTACTCGTGCGAATTGCGTATTTCAAAAAAATGCCTGCAAAAAAAAGTACACTAGGAGGGCCTCAGCTACTAGCTAGATGGCTTTGACTAATGTTGCTCAAGAGGAGGACACCTCGACCCAGAGGGTTGCATCGGGCTTATTGCCCAGTGCTTCAGACATGGATGTCAGGGGAGCTATCCAGCTGCTCACCCAGATTGTTTCTACTCAGGATCAAAGATAGGGAACTAGTTCTGTTCATGAGACGGGTAGTTCCAGGTCCAGGGAATTCCTCAACATGAAACCTCTAGTCTTCACACGGTCAAAAGGATGAGAATCCACAAAACTGTATTGATGAGGTTCAGAAGATATTTTGAGTGATGTATGCTACAGACACTGAGGCGGCAGATCTTGCTGCCTACCAGCTGAAGGATGTTGCCAACACTTGTTATGAAACATGGGAAGAGTCCCTAGGGGAGGATGCGGCTTCTGTGAGTTGGAAGGAGTTTGCAAATGCGTTTCTTGAGCATTTTTTACCCATTGAGGTCTTGGAAGCTAAGGTTTTGGATTTTGAGAAACTCAAACAAAATGATATGAGTGTGAATGGGTACTACCTCAAGTTCGTCTCTCTGGCTAGGTATGCTCCGAAAATGGTACATGATATGAGAGCCAGAGTTAGGAAGTTTGTTTTGGGGCTTTCAGATGACTTGTTTGCTGATGCTAATATAGCTACTCAGAATAGTGGCATGACCATCACTAAGATGGTTGCCTTTGTTCAAGGGAACGAAGACAGGTTGAAGGAAGAAGAGCGGCTACAGAGAGAGAAGGAAAGGGAATTCAGCCAGAGAGCTAAGTCTGCAGAAAATTTCAGCCATGAGGGATCTCAAACAGGAGGTAATCGCCAGTTCTTAAGGAAATCAAAATTAGGACCTGCTCCATCTTCAGCTAGTGCACCGGTTCAGAGGTCAAGTTTTAACAAGAAAAACCAGAATTTTAGAGCAGCAGACTCTCAATCATAGGCTACTGTGGGCTACAGAGTACCTGGTTACCTTATTTGCAACACGTGTGGTAAGAGGCACCAAGGATTGTGTTGTTCGGGCACAAATGGTTGCTTTGGGTGCGGTCAGCTGGGCCACTTCTTGAGGTATTGTCCATCAGCAAAGAAGAAAAATGAAGGCAATGTAGCTCAGTCCACTAATTCAACAACCCCTTATAACTCTCTAGCCCAACAAGGGCACGTGCAGCAAAGTCTAGTAATGCAGTCGGTGGTCGAATTTTCTTGTATGCCCTGACAGACAGTCAGGATACGCAGGCTCGGGGAGATGTTGTCACAAGTATGCTAACAATATTCACTTTTGATGTCTACGCTCTTATAGATCCGGGATCCACCCTACCTTATGTAACTCCATATATTGCTAAGAAATTTGGGATAGAACCAGAAAGGTTATGTGAAACTTTTGAAGTTTCCACTCTAGTTGGAGAGTCAATTATAGCTAGATGTATCTACAGGGGATGTCCAGTCAAAGTGTATCATCGTCTTACTATAGCAGACTTAGTAGAATTGAATATGGTAGAATTCGATGTGATCATGGGCATGGATTGGTTAGAGTCTTGTTATTCCATAGTGGGTTATAGAACAAAAATAATAAGTTTTGAATTTCCCGGTGAACCAGTCTTAGAATGGAATGGTGATGCAGTAACACATAGGGGTAGGTTTATTTCCTATCTTAAAGCCAGAAAGATGATCTCCAAAGGGTATATCTATCACCTGGTTCGAGTTAAGGATGCAGATGCTCAGATTCCCACTCTCCAGTCGGTACCAATTGTAAATGATTTCCCGGAAGTGTTTTCCGAAGATCTTCCCGGAGTCCCTCCCGATAGAGAGATTGACTTTGGAATCGATCTACTCCCCGACACTAAGCCTATATCTATTCTACCTTATAGAATGGCTCCAGCAGAGTTGAAAGAGCTAAAAGTCCAGTTGAAAGATCTTCTAGATAAGGGATTCATAAGGCCAAGTATCTCACCTTGGGGAGCACCTGTCCTATTTGTCCGAAAGAAGGATGGGTCTTTGCACATGTGCATTGACTACCGCCAGTTGAATAAAGTCACCATCAAGAACAAGTACCCTCTTCCTAGAATAGATGACTTATTTGATCAACTTCAGGGTGCCGAGTGTTATTCCAAGATTGACCTCAAATCGGGATACCATCAGTTGAAGGTTAAGGAAGTCAATATTCCAAAAACAACTTTCAGGACTCGGTGTGGGAATTTCGAATTTTTGGTAATGTCATTTGGTTTAACGAATGCACCAACAACTTTCATGGACCTTATGAATAAGTTCTTCAAGCCCTATCTTGATCTGTTCGTTATTGTGTTTATTTATGACATCTTGATTTGTTCCCGTAGCGAGACTGGCCATGTAGAACATCTCAAAATTGTGTTGTAGACACTGCAGGATCACAAGCTATATGCGAAATTTTCTAAGTGTAAATTCTGGTTGAAATTAGTAGCGTTTTTAGGCCATGTCATCTCAGGGGAAGGCGAGGAGGTGGACTTTCAGAAAATAGAGGCGGTGAAGAATTGGCCTAGACCCACCTCAGCATCCGATATAAGAAGTTTCTTGGGTCTAGCAGGATATTATAGGCGTTTCATAAAGGGATTTTCTTCTATCTCGTCCCCTTTGACTAGATTAACTCAGAAGAAAGTCAAGTTTCAGTGGTCGGACGCTTGCGAGAAAAGTTTTGAGGTGTTAAAGAAGAGGTTGAATTCATCTCCAGTCTTGACACTACCGGAAGGAACCGAAGGGTTCGTTGTTTATTGTGATGCTTTGGGGGTTGGTCTTGGGTGTGTATTAATGCAGCATGGTAAGTTCATAGCCTACGCATCGAGACAACTCAAGGCTCATGAGAATAATTATCCAACCCATGATCTTGAATTAGCAGGTGTGGTGTTTGCGCTTATGATCTGGCGCCATTATTTGTATGGGGTGCATGCCGACATTTTTATAGATCACAAGAGTCTCCAGTACATCTCCAAGAAAAGAGAATTGAATCTACGTTAAAGGAGATGGCTCGAATTGTTTAAAGATTTTGATGTTGATATCCTCTATCATCCGGGGAAAGACAATGTTGTAGCCGATGCCCTCAGTCGGTGTTCTATAGGAACTTAGATCATGTTGAGGTAGACAAGCAAACTATGATGAAGGAAGTCCACCTCTTATCAAGTATATGAGTTTGACTTTTGGACCCCGAAGATGGTGGCTTTGCTCTTCAGAATAAGGCTGAATTCTCCTTAGTAGCCGAAGTGAAGGAAAAATAGTTCAGTGATCCTTACTTATTGCAGCTGAAGGAGGGAATTCACAAACAGAAGACTACGACTTTTGAACAAGGGGGAGATGATGGCACTTTGAGGTACACAGGCAGACTATGTGTTCCAGATGTAGATGGGCTTAGAGAGCGGATTATGTCAGAAGCCCACAATTCCAGGTATTCCATTCACCCAGGTTCCACCAAGATGTATCATGATCTTAAGGAAGTGTATTGCTGGAACGATATGAAAAAGAATATAGCAGACTTCGTGGCTAAGTGTCCAAATTGTCAGCAGGTGAAAGTCGAACACCAGAGACCTGGTGGACTAACTCAGAGTATAGAAATTCCCGTTCGAAAATGGGAAATGATAAACATGGACTTCATAACAGATCTACCTCGCTCGTTTCAGAAGCATGATTCGATTTGGGTGATTGTAGACCGACTTATCAAAGTCAGCTCACTTCTTTCCAGTGAAGACTACCGATTTGGCCGAGGATTATGCCAAGTTGTATATCAAATAAATCGTTCGATTGTAGTGGAATCCTTTTACCATCTCAGATCGTGGTGTTCAGTTCACAGCAAACTTTTGCAAATCCTTTCAGAAGGGATTGGGCACAAGGGTGAACCTCAGCACCGCTTTTCATCCTCAGACAGATGGCTAGGCGGAACGCACCATTCAGACTCTTTAGGATATGTTGAGGGCATGTGTTATTGATTTTAAAGGTAATTGGGACGATCATCTACCTATCATTGAGTTTTCTTATAATAACAGTTATCACTCTAGTATCAAGATGGAACCATATGAAGTTATGTATGGGTGAAGGTGTAGATCACCAATTGGTTGGTTTGAAGTTGGGGAAACGGAGTTGTTAGGACCCGATTTGGTCTATCAGGCTATGGAGAAAGTCAACTTGATACAAAAGCATTTGATAACGTCTCAAAGTCGCCAAAAGTCCTACTCGGACGTGCGGCATAGAGACTTAGAGTTCCAAGTTAATGATTGGGTGTTTCTGAAAGTTTCGCCTATGAAAAGCGTTATGTCATTCTGGAAGAAGGGGAAGCTTAGTCGCCGCTATATTGGGCCATATAGACTCATGCAAATCGGGGCAGGTGGCTTATGAGTTAGAATTGCCATAAGGGTCAGCTGATGTACACCCAGTGTTTCATGTGTCCATGTTGAAGAAATTCATGGGAGACCCGTCACTTGTGGTTCGTACGGAGATTGTAGGGGTTAAAGACAAACTTTCTTATGAAGAAACTCCAGTGGCTATTCTTGATCGTCAAATCCGCAATCTCAGAACTAAGGAAATTGCTTCAGTAAAAGTGCTTGGGAGGAATCAAAAGGTTGAAGAGGCTACATGGGAAGCCGAAGAGGACATGAAGTCCAGATATCCCCGTCTCTTCGAAGAGCAAACAAAAAATGTGGAAGGTAATTTACCATTCCATTCAGGCCTTATATTATAATCTCCATGTCCTTCAATATTTACTCAACTTAGTATTTAGTGATCACGTACTCGTTCAGTTTGATATACATGTATTCATGATATTTCAATATTCGCATATAACCATCACACCCGTTTAATGTCCATAGATAGTCGTAGTTGCAGCCAGGACCATTATTCGAGGACGAATGGTTCCAAGGGGCAGATAATGTAACACCCCGTAAATTCGGCTTAGATATGAATGTGTTAAATGAGTAGTAATGTTATATTATGTACATGTGAAGTTCTATTGGTATGAGTATGGGTGAAAATAGTTATTTTAGGATCAAGACGAAGAGTGAGGTATACAAGATTCGATAAAATCTACGAAGTTTACAAAGGATCAAACTTGCAGAAGGTTTAGTGAAAAACGTGTAAGGTATTTGGGAAAACTAAAAACAAGAAAGTTGTTGGACTTTGCAATAAATTTCTAACGATGTATTGTGGAGCCCAAACGGATCTCTGTGCAACACGTGATGTGCGTTTTACATAACAGTGCGCAATCTTCACGCCCTGTCCGCGACCGCGGTTATGCGGCAGTGTTCCTACCATTTTCCGCAGTTAGGTTTGCGATCAGGCCTACAAGTCCGTGGGGGCGGACTTTACGAGTCATTTTTTAAGCCCTATTTCGTCCCCCACGGCCTCAAAACATAAAAACTTGCTCTAGAAAGGAGAGCTTTCAAAAAACCTATCTCCTTAAGGGTCCCTCCACCACCCAAGGTAAGTTCTAATGTTGATTCTAAGTTAATTTTAATTTACCAACATCTTATTAACATAAGTAAACCCTCCATATCATTAGATATTTGATCGAGACATCATTGTTGAGAGAAGGAACCTTAGAACTCGAATTCAAGGGGATTGACGTACAAAGAGGTAATGTCTTCACCCTCTAATTGATTGTAGCATTGGTTTAATGATTATAAACTCTAGTTCATGAGATATGAGTTGATGGGTTTGATAGAAAAGCATGAACGGTTATAGGTTTGGTGTGTTGATTGTTGATTATTGGTTACGAGTGTTGTTTACCTTATGAGTGATAAAGAATAATGTTTATTATAACCATTGAGACTCTAGATTTTATCTAAGAGCAAGAGAATGGGTTATTGGGTGTAGAAACACCATTAATAAAGACTATGTAACTTTATTCCCACCAAGTATTTGATAAAGTACTTAAGTTACCAAAACATGAGTATCATAGCTAATATGGAATCCCTTTAACTTGTATTGCTACATATTAAAGTTAAAAGGGTTCACAAAAATTGTATTACGATCAAGAGCATGAAGTTAAGGTATGTGAGGCTAACTCTTTACTTTTGGGAATTTCTATGATTTTCCATATGCCCCATTAACTATAACGATTACTAGTTTCCTCATAAAGTAATTATGCCTCAGTTCCATGAATAGTCATAGAACTTCTATTCTCTAGATGACATAGTTTCATCGTCATTCAATATTCGATGAGTTTCAGTTATGACAAATCAACTTATTATGAATACACATCTCAGTCTAGTCCTATTCATTATTTTGGTATCATGTAACTCAGTATGGTTTAGTATTTCAGTATGATGTATTGCAGTATGATTTTCAGTTCCTGATTCTATGTTCGTGAATCTTGAACACCTGTATTTGAGCCCGAGGCCGCATTTTATGCTTTATGCATTTTGGGCCTGAGGCCGCAATTATGTACGTATACTTGAGTCCGAGGTTGCAGTTTGTGCGCACACACACACACACACACACACACACACACACATATATATATATATATATATATATATATATATATATTGGGCCTGAGGCTGTAGTCTATTTATTCAGATAAACAGTTGGTTCATCATTCAGAAGAGAGAGTATTCATAACCTTACTTCCTATGTTTAGATCAGTTATCAGTTTCAGTATTTACAATTCTTTCCTTCAGTTATTTTACATGCCAGTGCAATTCAAATGTACTGACGTCCCTTTTTGCCCGAGGTCTGCATCTTGCGATGCAGGTAACGATTATGAGGTTGACGACTCTTCTTGCTAGGACATCTCGTATCAGCTGTTGGTGAGCCTCAGTCTTCCGGGCCATTATCCATCCAATTTTTTAGTCATTATAGTAATTCAGTTAATAAGGTTGGACCTTGTCTCGGTAAACAATTAGCATTTCAGTATTCTTTAGAGGTTTCGTAGACTTTAGTTCAGTCAGTCAAATTTTAGCAGAATTTTATGTGTTAGACTTGTCGGCTACTCGTTTATACTTGTAGACTTTTCAGTATTTTCTGCATATATGATATTTCGGCCAGACTCTTTAGCAGATAATCATGTTGTATATTTATATCTAGCTTACCGTTATACCACATGTTGATCCAGCCATACAGTTGATTCGCTCGGTCACATATAATCAGGCACCAAGTGCCGTGTTACGCCCAGGCCATGATTCGGGGCGTGACAAAAGCTACAGTAACTTTCTTGTTCAATACAAGCGGCTAACTACAGAAGCTCCAAAATAATGCATGAATTACAAGATCATTACTTGACACTTCTCTTCACGGTTGCTCTGCTCGTTCATTACATGAGCTTAACCACGAGATAATCTCAAAATGTATAACATATTATGTACACACTTAAAGCATCAAATTTTAATACCAATACTGATAGTTCTTGTGTAAAGCTAGCCTAGAAGGAAGCGAATCCAATCATCTTTCCAACTAAACTAGATTGGCATGCATAGAGATGAGTAGATGGTAATTGGTACAAAAACAACACTAGGTTTACTCTTTCCTATCATGCTTTGGAATTGCTTGGAAACGTTGAATACCAAGTTCCACTTCTCAAAATTTGCCACCTTCCATATGACTTTATGAGTCCTCCAAGTTTTAAGGGGAGTGGCTGCCACGTTTTAGGTTATTAGGTCCTATCCCAACATATTAATTAATTATCCACTAATCCTTAATTAACTAGTTAATCTCTTACTAATCAATAAATAATCAATTACCCGCATAATTAAGAATTATCTCAAATTAAATACTACTCCTTTTTAATATACTTGATATGATTTACTAAAATGGTTATGTGATACCATATAAAATAAACACATACACTATTATTTCATTAAAACATCCATGTAAAAATACATATAATTTCTCAACTTCTAATTTTCCTAATCTCATATAAAGAGTACACTTTTTCGTACGCTTAATTCTTAAAATGGTAAAAAAATAACCTCATTTTCTTGTGAAAAAAATAATTTCTATCTTTACATTAAAAAAAATCTCATAAACTTTTCTGATATTAAGTGTATAATCTAAAATATATTCGAAAATTATAATATTAATAACTATATAAAATCATATTTTCAAACTATTTACAAAAATATTCCACTCAATATAAATACCATATCAAAATGTATCGGTATCAAGGTTATAAACTTACAAGGTCTTATGGTCACAAATCCTCTGTAGAAAAGTACGGGATGTAACACTTTTGTTGACCTTTTGAAAAATCATTATATATTGAATCTTTTTCACTCATGGGTAGTTTCTAAAGCCTATTTTGAATTATTGAAACTATACTTGGCTAGATTTGATTGATTTGGAGGCTAATTCTAAAGGAAAAGTCGCGATTGTGCCTTGATTTAATTTCAGAGCAAGGTAAGTGTCTTGGTTTACCTTGACTTGAGAGATTATGACTTGTTAGTTTGTTTGCTACATATATATTTTGTGGGGACGATGTATATGTGAGGTGACGAGTATATATACGTTGCTATTGAGTTATAACATGTTGGTGGGAATTATTTTATTGTATTATGTTGTTTCTTCGCCTATGTTCCTCACGACCAAAACTCAACTATAGGCCGTGATGGTGCCCAACGTCGCCGCTAGGCAAGACAACGATGAACCATCCATATATTATTCATTTTATTACTTGAAATCATAAGTTTTATTAAGTAAAGGAATTTACACATTGAAAATGATAGGTACATACATGGTAGTAAAATATAGAAATAAAAGATGACAATATTATGCAAAACCCATAAACAACAACTAGTTATCCTAAAATCCGGTGTCACAAGAGCATGAGCATCTACTAGGAAGTACAATAACAATACAACATCTGTCTGGAATACAAGATAGACAGGATAAAGTAAATAACTATGATGGAAACTTTGTGTGCTGCGAATGGTAGGATGAAATGCAGCTCACCATAAAGGCCCCTTAGCAGCTGCGTATACGCGCCCAAATAACCACCAATGAACCTGTCAGATCCTTCATATTAAATGCAAAAGTGTAACATGAGTATGTAAATCAACGCGTACCTAGTAAGTATCTAGACTAACCCCGGAGAAGTAGTGATGAGGGGTCGACATCGACACTTACTAGTGGTCTAATAAATCGAGTACTGTAAAAAGTAAACAATGATGAAGCATGATAATTAAACAGTGAAGACAAATATAGGTACTTGATACGATCCTCATCTTAACAGTAAACACAGTCCTTAAATATTGGATACTTCCTCGAATGAAGTATATAATGTGGTCCCCACAAGATAGGTCCATCAGTTCTCAAGTCAGAAAAACTCACAGATACACTGGTTTCTTGACAAATATTATGTACGATTCTGCAAACGCGAGCGGTTCGATCCCATAAGAACATACATATCATACTGTCGAGTCGAACAACCCGATCCTATAAGAGTGTGTTACAATATCCCGACGAGACGAATGACTCGATCCCTTAAGAGTGTGATGAATGATACTGCTGAGACGAACGACCCGATCTCATAAGAGTGTGATACATGATACTGCTGAGGTGAAAGGTTCGATCCCATAAGAGTTACATAATACCGGCGAGGCGAACGACCCGATACCATAAGGTTGTTGCTGAGGCATTAATCTCGATCCCATTAGAATATGAAATTTTTACGGGTCTTTGACCCCACTCACGAATATACGTGAGTTATGAGATTCAAGAAAACTTTCCGATGAATATGCATAACGCGAAAGAAATCAGTAAGAGAATTACAATTTCTACGATTGAACAAGTAGTTCATCAAATATCTAAAATAGCGAGTCCATTACTCTACCTGAGTTTAGTCATAGGTCATAATGCAAATTAAAGAAATTGAACAAGCAAGAATAACGCAAATAATATAATTAAATCATGGCGGTGAGTCTAAGTTTACCCGAACATAAATAGGAATTCTAGCATACGCACGGACACTAGTCACCTCATACGTGTGTATCTCCCACAACATGTAGCACGCAACAAATATAACATGTAAGGGGTAATTTCCCCATCACAAGGTTAAACATGAAACCTACCTCGCCTCAAAGTTCCATAACCGGCTCCAACGCCTCTCAAACGCCTCAAACCGATTCCTATCGACCCGAAACTAATCAAATAACGTGAAAACAAATAAAAACATACTCTAGTACTCATAATTAATCAATTAATAACAAATTCCCAACTTCGCTCGAAAAGTCTACAGAATCAACCCTCAGGCCCACGTGCCAGGATTTAAAAAATTTTCTAAGATAAACTTTACCCATAACTCCATGAACTCAAATATATGATTTATTCCAAATTCCATGCCCATTCTTGTGGTCCAAATCCGAAATACAATTTCTTGGTTTTTTCTTCAAAAACTCGCCCAACCAAGTAAAAATGTGAGAGGAATGGGCTAAGTCCCGAAATAAAAGTCTTAATACCAGCCTCAGATGTCGCGTTTGCGACATGAGGTTCGCAAATGCGATAGTCACAAATGCGAAAATTGCTTCAAAAATGCGAAGCCTTACCAACTCTGCCTAAGTCAAAAATGCAACACAAAACTTTGAAAATGCGAAGTTGTTCCACCCAGTAGCTCATTAAAAAAACAACCGTCACCTCATAAAAGCAAGCCCCCTGCATTCACTAGTGCGAAACAAATCCTCGCAAATGCAAGGTCCCTTCCCCCGCAGCCCAGGTTCACAAAAGCGAGGATTGCCTTGCAAATGCAGTTGTCACATTTGTGGCAGAAACATTGCATTTGCGATTGAACCAACACTCCAAATTCTAGAAAACCAATCTGAAACCCACCCACGCCCCCGAGACTCCAAACCAAACACCCGCAGAAGTCTTAAAACATAACAGAAACTCGCTCGCCCGATCAAAACACCAAAATAACCTCTAGAATCACGAATCGGATGCCAAAATGCATGAAAATCACAATGAACTTCAAGAACTTCTAGAATTGCAATCAAGCGTCCGAACCACGTCAAACCAACTCCAAATGACACCAAATTTTACAGGCAAGTTCCAAATGATGATACAGACCTAGTGCATGTCCCGAAACCAATATTCGAATCTGATAGCCTTAATGTCAAACCATGGTCAAACTTAGGAAAACTCTAAACCTTCAAATTGCCAACTTCCACCAATAAGCGCCGAAATGCTCCCGGACCACCTGGTAGTTAACTCGAGCATACTCCCATGTCCAAAAATCATGACACAAACCTATTGGAACCTTTAAATCCCAATTTCGAGGTCATTTAATAAAACTTCAAACCTTTGCCAACTCTTTCAACTTAAAACTTTAGAATTAAGAATTTTTCTTCCAAATCAATTTCGAACTTCTTGAAATTTAATTCCGACCACACGTACAAGTCATAAAATATGAAGTGAAAATACTCAAATCCTAAAACCTCCAACGACACATTAGAGCTCAAAACAATCAGTCGAGTTGTTACATTCTCTCCTACTAAAACATAAGTTCATCCTCGAACGTGCCAAGAATCGTTCTAGAGTTGTCCAAAATCATTATTTAACACCTCGTACGCCCACCCATTCCACCACAACCTACATGAGCACATTCAATCATGCCAGACTGAAGATCTTTCCCGCTAACTTACCCCACAAGCCTTAGAACCAAATTCCAACATACGAAATTCTCCACCAGGTTTGATTCTAACCTTTACACACACCATATCAATCTCAACATGTTGTACAAAATAATTATCATGCACCGATGATAAATTCATGCAATGCGCCGCATAATTCGTATGCTCATAATAACATACTTGAACCACAATAGTTGTAAATTCATGATGTTGATGCCCGTAATATACATCATAACACATATAATGAAAGACAAGGCACGTAAAATAAATGTAAGGAACCGTACTCAACATCTCACTGTTGCGGCGTGGAACCCATTCCACAAATGATACTGTTGCAGTGTACAACCCGATTCAAACATAATAACAATGGCGGTGTGCCACCCGATCCACACATAACAGTCAATAAGGAAATACCCACCAAGCCATAATGCTCGTATCCATGAAACACACTTATATCAACAATAAGTATGCCAAGTGCACAACATTACTCTTGCTACAAGGTACCGAGCACGACTAAGGTGCAATAAATGTCCTACATCTTGAGAGCCATAGTGCTCATATAACATCACATGATACATGGGATCAAAACCCACATACATAATAGAGTATCACATAGAATAACTGACGAAATGGAAAACATCCAATGCCCGAAGACTCATCCATAAGCAATGTTGTGCTAAATGATCACATATGACCTGATATAAATCACATAATATCTAGATACGGACCTCAAGCCGATTCTGATCATCCCATATTCGACCAATAACCTTTTAAGGATCCACAATTACCCTATTCATGACACATATAAGCAGTCATCAAATCTGGAACAAACATCCACGATCTGCAACCAAAGGAATAGAGTGCCTCTCAGTCATAACCTCTCCCATTGGCAACAATACCAAAATATCCATACATGATTTCAGTCCCGAACAATCGCATGACTAACACATCACACTTGCGATCTTCTCATACAATATACCCCACAACCTTCCACACTAGGTAGAAAAATATGAACATTAATGGCCATCGCCAAGCATCTGCATTTCAATACCCAACACTTCTTCCACCAAAATAGGCCATCCTGCCCGAAAATAGTGCCAACATACTCTGAACATCTGAAATCCTCCCCTCTCCTCCGAGCTCGTAACATTTTTATCAAAACCAAACCGCAACCTTGACCCTCATCTTCCAATTTCCATATCGCTCATTGCGCCTATCATGCCGCTATGGAAGAGTCCAAGGATTTTATCATAAACCCCGAACCACTAGCAGAATAAACACTTCATTGGCTAGAACCCCTTTCGCTCCACTTATTTTAGAAGAATAATTGCAACACACAACCGAAGTCCCATAACCGTAGAAGAATACAAACCTCAAACCATGGTCTAAACCACGATAACTCTTCCGGGATCCATTTACACATAATGAGTGTTGATACCCAAATTTTCCTATAATATCTCCAAAATGCATATATACTTTCAAAATAATGCATGAGCATCAATTAGTATTTTTCCATAATTTTTTATAATTTTAAATTAATTTATTCCATCATTTTATTATCTATATAATTATTAATTGCATCACAAATGATTTTATAATAATTTTATTGCTTAATTTTTATCATTTATATTTATATTAAGCTTTAATTATTTTATGCATAATTATACTTACATTTGTAAGTTATAATTGTGATAACTTTACAATAATAACCGATGTGTGCATATTTACTTTATTTTACACGAAAATGGCCTTTTATATTTTTATAATATTAAGTAATTATTTTGAAGCCTTTTCATACACAAATAGCATTTTTATCATTTATTAGATATTTCTATAAACTATTTTATCAAACTAATTGGGTATTGAACAAATAACCTCTTTTAAACTAATTTTCACACCCAGCCCAATACCCTAACCTTACCCATAACCCAAACCCAATAACCTAATTGCTATAACCCGCCCAACCCCAAGATTTAATACTGGCCGTTGATCTCAGAAGATCAACGGTCCAGGACAATCTTTTCTTTTTTAATATATCAAACCCCTAAACACTACTCATTTTTAAAAATCTGCCGCCCCTTAAATCCCTTCCTCCTCTCTTCTCTATCAACCTCCCCTAACCCTAATCCGGTGTCACCTGATCCTCCTTCGATTAATAGTTTATTCCTTCGATTCTAGGCCTTATCTGGTCTCTTATCTCTACTGGGTGTTCAACTTCCATGTTATTTGACAGAATCTCGAAGAGATTCGAACAGACCTGGTTTGATTCCCTCTGTCTCTTGGTGAATCCATCTGTATTCACCCATTGTGTCACGACCCGAAATCCCACCTTGAAGCCGTGATGGCATCTAACGTTGAACCTGCTAGACAAGTCAACGTGTCGATTAATACAATTATTTCTTTATTCTAGACAATTGAAATAACAATTATAATTAGAAATGCGAAAATTCAACAACTTAAATAATAAATCTTACGAAATTTCCCTAAATACACCCCCAGAACTGGTATCACAATCCACGGACTGTCTAAGAATACTAAAAACAAAGTTTGAATAAACAATACAAATGTCTCATAAATACAAGGGACGATAGAAAGAGAAGGAATAAGATAGGAGGTGGCGCCAAGGCCTACGGACGCCTGCAGGACTACCTTAGTGTCGCCTGTGATCTGAAGGATACTCCCTTGATCACTGTCCACCGGGTCCGGTAACGTAATCTGCACAACATAAAGAAATGCAGGTGTAGCATCAGTACAACCGACCCCATGTACTGAGTAAATGTCGAGCCTAACCTCAGCAAAGTAGTGACGAGGCAAGGACACGACAAACAATGAATACCTGTGCAATTCAATAATATATAATAGAAATGACGACAGGAAATAAATAGTTAAGTGTAAAAACGGGGGAGAACATGTTGGGGACAAGGGAAAAACAAGTACTAAATCACAGAACGAAGCATCAGTCTAAGTAGCATCAATAGCAACAGGAAGTAAACACATATAGAAAACAATTGCATGACATCACCCTTCGTGCTTTACTCTCATCCTCACCAAAACAAGTACACAGCATCACCCTTTGTTCTTTACTCTCATCATCACCAAAACAAGTGCACGACATCACCCTTCGTGCTTTTACTCTCATCTTCACAATGCAATGAATAAATGAAACGGCACGTCATTAACCTTTGTACTTTTAAATATAAATATCATTGGCACGGCATCACCCTTCATGCTTTACACTCTTCCTCACCCAAACAATATCAATAACAACAATTTGGCAAGGAAAAACTACGACACAAACCATAAATCACAACATCCCGGCAAGGGAACAACAACAGAAATATCACCGTCCCGGCAAGGGACATAGCTATAACCAATCTCACTGAATATACAACATAACCAAATGATTCTCAAACAAACAACTAATCGACAGTGCCCACAACCAATTATTTCCAACAACAAAGTAATCTCCAAAATGAAGTCTATTTCATATCACAGTGAATATCGAAGAAAAGCACATATACCATAAGAAATGACTCATGGGCATGCTTGACAACAATGTATAGGTACTCTTCACCTCACCTATACATTGAACATGATAATAACACATATCACATATGATTCAACACATATTCCCTCAAGCTAATGTTAGGCCAAACACTTACCTCGCCTCCAAGAATCAAAATCAATCCTCTAGCACCGCCTTTCCTTTCAAACTCGACTCCAAAACAATCGTATCTAGACCTAATTGACTGAATAACATCAATAAATGCTAAACAATTCAATTCCAATGCCTAATTATAGATTTCCCAACATTCTTCCAAAAATTTCAAAAATTGACCCTGGGCCTGCTTGGTCGAAACTCGAGGTTCGGACAAAAACTCGATCACCTATTCAACCACGATCCTGAATATACGATTTATTTTGAAATCCCACCCCAAAACGAGGTCAAATTCCAAAATAATCAAAAGCCCTAACTCTACCCAAAACCCCAATTTCTACCCTTTAGATCCATGATTCTAGGCCTAGAATCTTATAATTGTTGATGAAAATGGAGTTAAGATTACTTACCTATGAATCTATGGTGGAAAATCTTTTCAAAATCGCCTATGGGGTGTGGGGAAGAAGGAGGGTTGTGAAAATTGGTAGAAAATCCCGTAAGTGTTCTATTTTTGGACATTTATAATAGCTGGGCAAAATTGCTCTTCGCGTTTGTGGGTCCCACGCCGCATTCGCGAAGGTTTGATTATTGAACCTATGCGATCACGAGCTTTTGGCTGTGATCACGAAGTGTTAACACCACCCAAAACCCCCCCTACCCTACGCGTTCGCCATCTTGTGGACGTGTTCGCGTAGGGTCCCAGCTCTACCCTCCCCCAGGTCCCTTACCCTATACATTCGCGTGAGGCCTTCCGCGTTCGCGTAGAGCTCCCCCCACAAGCCCCGTGTTCGCGTCCAAGACCCTGTATTCGCGCAGAGTTATTTCACTCCCAACCTACACTGCTCATTGCGATCGCATGGATTGAACTGCGATCGCGAAGAGTAAAATGCTGGGCACTAGAAAGAACAATCACACCCCAGATTTTGTTATGGTATTTGCACTCTGACACCTACCCGAAATTCCCTCGAGCCCTCGGGGCTCAAAATAAAATATAAACGCATCCTGGAAAACATCCTACGGACTTATTCGAGTAATCAAAACACCGAAATAACACCATAAACATTGAATTAAACCTCAAAATCTATAAAAATTCTCAAAATTTCATAAACTTCTAATTTTCCATTTTTGATCTGAATCACGTCAAAAAAAGTCTGTTTATTATGAAACTTCACAGATAACACATATAAAACATATTAAACTTGCTCAGGGCTCCGGAACCATAATACAGGCCCGATATCATAGGTTTCACATCAAAATCTCATTTTAAAAACCTTTATATTTTTCAGAAAATAATTTTCTTTAAAAATTCATTTCTCGGGCTCGGGACCTCAGATTTTGATTCCGGACATATGCCCAAGTCCCATATTTTCCCGCGGACCCTCCGAGACCGTAAAATCACGGTTCTGGGTCCGTTTAGCAAAAATGTTGACCAAAGTCAACTTTATTCAAATAATTATTATGAAATCATCATTTTATCAATTTCCCACATAACGGCTTCCCGGCTTCCCGGCTATGCACCCGGGCTATGCACGCACATCGAGGTGAGATAAAAGGAGGCTCTCAGCCTCAGAATACATATTTAGCTAAAATTACATGAGATGACCTTTTGGTCATCACAATCTCCATCTCTAAAACAAACGTTCATCCTCGAATGGACATAGAAAGGTACCTGAATCAGGGAAAAGATGGGGATATCAGCTCCGCATATCGAACTCGGACTCCCAGGTAGCTACCTCAACAGGCTGACCTCTCAACTGAACACTAACAGAAGGATAAATATTCGATCTCAACTGACGAACCTGCCGAGCTAATATGTCTACCGACTCCTCCTCATAAGTCAAATCCTTGTCCAACTAGACACCGCTGAAGTCAAGTACATGAGATGGATCATCAATGTACCTCTGAAGCATAGATACATGAAACACAAGATGTAAGAAGTCTATCCTGAATTGTACGAAGTCTATCCTGAATGATCTTCACCTTGTCCAAGGCATCCTGGACTAACTCCGAACCTAAAAATCTAGCCTCTCCTGGCTTGAACCACCTAACTGGCGACCGACACCGCCTACCATACAATGCCTCATACGGAACCATCTGAATACTCGAATGATAGTTGTTGTTGTCGGTAAAGTCAGCTAAGAAATAAACGGGTCCCATGAACCTCCAAATTCAATGACACATGCTCGCAACATATCCTCCAAGATTTGAATAGTACGCTCGGATTGTTCGCCTTCCTGATGTAAATCTTCGCCAACTTCTCCGAAGAATACGAAACTGATACAGGAATGAAGTGTGTTGACTTGGTAAGCCTATCAACAATGAACCACACCGCATCATACATCCTCTGAGTTCGTTGGAGTCCAACTAAAAAATCCATGGAAACACACTCCCACTTCCACTCGGGAAGCGCAATCTACTGCATCAAACCATCGAGTCTGTGGTGCTCGTACTTAACCTGTGTGACGACCCGTCCGGTCGTCTTAATAATTAACGCCCTGATCCCCTGTTAAATACTTTCCTTAAGTCTATTTCTGCTTAACCGAATTACCGGGACGTTCAGTTTTGAGTTTCGGAGCGTTTTGGGACATTTACTCCCTAAATGAGAGCTTATGTGTTGGAAAGTTGCCCGTAGACAGAGTAGTGTGAGGACGGCCTCGGATTGGAAATCCGATGGTTCTGTTAGCTTTTTTAGGTGATTTCAAGGTTGGGAGCTCGTTCGGAATGTATTTTGGAAGTCTGTAGCTCATTTAGGCTCGAACTGCCGAAGTTTGAATTTTTGGCGTTTCCGGTCCGATAGTGAATTTTTGATTCGAGGGTCGGAATGGAATTCCGGAAGTTGCAGTAGTTGTATTATGTCATTTGGTGTGCGTGTGAAAAATTTGAGGTCATTCAGATAAGTTTAGACGTGTTTCGACATCAGATGTGAATTCTAGAATTTCCTAAGTTCCTAGGCTTGAATCTTTGCATAAACGATGATTTTGATATTATGAGATGTGTTTTTAAGGCTCGAACTAGTTCAAATGAGGTGTTAGGGTTGGTTGGTGGTTTTGGTTGAGGTCCCAGGGGCCTCGGGGTTGTTTCGGATGCTTAACGGGTGAGAATTTTGACTTTGTTGCTGCTAATCTAGGCACCTTCTGGTGTCTTCGCACCTGGGAAGGGTTTTTCCGCAGGTGCGACCTTGCAGGCGCGGTAGCCTTGATCGCAGGTGTGGCCTTGCAGGCGCGGTGGCCTTGACCGCAGGTGCGGTAGGGGAGTCTTGGGCTGGTGGCCGCATGTGCGATCAATGCGACCGCAGGTGCGGCCCCTGTGCATTTAGGTGACTTCCGCACCTGCGATGCTTTTTCCGCAGGTGCAGTGATCGAGTCCGGAGGTGCGGATTGCCTGGGTATTTTATTTCAAAAATCTGAGAGTTGGGTTCATAAATCCAAAAATCGTGTGAGGGCTCTAGGATTGGCGATTTTCTGGGGATTACAAGGAGAAGGATCATACGTAACATTTCCTAATCCTAATTGATTGTTAGACCATTAATTCCCATTTTTTTCTTTAGTTTAATTATCAAAAATGGGGGAAAACCATAGGAAGGGATGAGATTTTTCTCAAATCCGAAATTCTTGAATTTTTGAGGTTTTTGGCATCGGACTTCGATTGTTTCTGGTTAAATGAGTTCGTGAGTGAATGGGTGTCCAGAAAATATGACTTTTACCCGATTTTGAATTGTGGGCCCGAAGGGCATTTTGATCATTTTACAAAATTTTGTGCCTTAACTTGAAGTAAACAGTATAATCTGTTACATGAGATGTTATTTACGATATGTAATTGAATTGTATAGATTTGGGCCATTTGGAGTCGGATACTCGTGGAAAACGTGTGGTTTCAAGTTGATATTGAGCCGGTTCGAGGTAAGTGGCTTGTCTAACCTTGTGTGGGGGACCTTTCCCCTTAGGATGTCATATTTGGTAATTGAATGCCTTGTACGTGGGGTGACGAGCGCGTACTTGTACTAATTGTTGAAAATCCAATTTTTTTACTTTAAATATTTAGACAGAGTTTCTTTCTTATCTGCTTTATTCTACTTGCAATTATAGCCTATGTTAGTTTAGAAAAGCATGCCTAGTTGACTTGAATTGACTATTTGCTTAAGTTGCTTTAATTGTACTACGTGAAGCATGTTAGGCTAGAACTACTTGTTGCCTTGTATTTTTGCACTCTAATTCTGAAGTTCTTCCTGTTGTGGCTGCGTATTTACTTTGGGACTACGGGACGGTATCCCGGGAGATCCCCTTGCATATTTATTTTGGGACTACGGGACGATACCCCGGGAGATCCCCATGCATATTTATTTTGGGACTACGGGACGGTACCCTGGGAGATCCCCCTGCACATTTACTTTGGGACTACGGGACGGTATCCCGGGAGATCCCCCTGCACATTTACTTTGGGACTACGGGACGGTATCCCGGGAGATCCCCCTGCACACTGATAGTTGGACAACGGGACGGTATCCCGGGAGATCCTTCAAATATACATATGATGGACTACGGGACGGTATCCCGGGAGATCCACGGGACAATTGAGAAAAGGACTACGGGACGGTATCCTGGGAGATCCTCATTGTTGCCATTTGTTATTATTTTGTACATAATTCGTGTTTACTCTGTTCTTGTGTTTGTCATTTCCTTGTTTGACTTGTCTTATTTTACGGCTGTACTCATTATTTATGTCTGTCTTTCATACTGTAAATTCCTATTATATTGTTTAACCTCAGTAGGGCCCTGACGTTCCTCGTCACCACCCGACCGATGTTAGGCTTGGAACTTACTGAGTACCGCCGTGGTATTCTCATGCCCTTTCCTGTGCATGTTTTTCATGTGCAGATACAGGTACCTCCACTCAGGAGCACAATCCCCGAGGTTGAGAGCTACAACAGAGACTTCGAGGTATATCTGTCGCGTCCGCAGACCAGGAGTCTCTATCTTATTCCAGCCTTTCTGCAAAAAGTTTATCCTCCCTTACAGTTCTATAGATATTCTGGAGTTAGAGCTATGCATTATATTCTGTTAGCCTGTGGTTCCCATGAGTTTTCGGGTTTTGGGATGATGTTGTAGATTGCTATATTGTTTTGGGTTTTATATGCCAAGTGGCATTTGTATACAGTCTTTCTCTTAGAGTGTTCAATTTTCTTTTATTTACTTATTTCCGCAATTATGTTGTTATTCCGCATTGTTAGGCTTACCTAGTCATAGGGACTAGGCGCGGTCACGACATGTTCACGACAGGTGAACTGGGGTCGTGACAAGTTGGTATCAGAGCTCTAGGTTTATAGGAGTCACGGACCGGTTTTTTAGAGTCTCGATGATCGTTACGGAGACGTCTGTACTTATCTACGAGAGGCAATGTAACTGTTTAGGAAAAATCTTCACTTCATGGATCTCCTTGTCGTGCAATATTGTTGACATCAATTCTAAACCCCTGTTTTCTATTCTTTCACAGATGGTGAGGACACGTGCTACTCAGGACGATCAGGCACTCGTGCCCCCAATAGCAGCCGTCAGAGGCTGGGGCCGGGGTAGAGGCCGAGGACGCGCACGTGGTGCACCGAGAGCACATGCGCGATCTGCCGCCGAGGTACCACCAGCAGATCTAGCCGGGGTCCAGACACCTGCCACGCCTACTGCCACTACTACTCCAGCTCTTCAGGAGACATTAGCTCAGTTTATGTCCATGTACACCACTCTGGCTTAGGCAGGGTTGCTTCCCCTTGCTGCAGCCACATCTCAGGGCGGGGGAGGAGCACAGACTCCCGCCGCCCGCACTCCTGAGCAGCGAGTGCATGTGGAGTAGGTCCCAGAGATCATTCCTGTACTGCTTGTAGTATCAGCTCAGCCCGAGGAGGGGTCAGCTGCTTCAGAGGATGAGCAGTAGAGACTTGAGAGGTTCAAGAAGTATGACCCTCCGGTATTCAGTGGACTAGCATCAGATGATGCCTTGGGATTTCTAGAGGAGTGTCACCGTATTCTTCACACTATGGGCATAGCCGGATCTAGTGAGGTTTCCTTTACTACCTTCCAGTTTCGCGGAGCCGCCTATGATTGGTGGCGCACCTATGAGTTAGACAGTACAGACGAGGCTGCTTCACTGACCTGGACACAGTTCTCAGATATGCTTCTGAGAGAGTTTGTGCCTCAGAGCCTCAGGGACGCATGGCGCGCAGAGTTTGAGCATTTGCGCCAGGGTGTTGTGACAGTTTCAGAGTATGCTATCCGTTACACCACATTGGCTAGGCATGCACCGGCTTTGGTTGCTACTGTCCGCAAGAGGGTTCGCCGGTTCATTGAGGGTTTTGTCCCACCCATCAGATCACGCATGGCTCGAGAGTTGGAGATGGACATTCCTTATCAGCAAGTAGTGAGCATTGCTAGGAGGATTGAGGGTATGCTCCCTAGGTAGCGAGAGGAGAGGGAGGCCAAGAGGTCTTGAGAGTCAGGTCACTACTCTGGTGCCCGTACCCCAGTAGCAGGTCGTTATGGTAGGGGTTATATGGTCCGCCCAGTTCATTCAGCTCTTCCAGCAGCCAGCGGTACCCCAGCTCCACCAAGGCCTAGAGAGCCTTATTATACACCTCCAGTTTCTAGCGCGCCTCCTGCACGGGGTGCTTTCAGAGGTCAGTCTAGCAGACCTGGACCTAGCCAGTCACAACCGCCACGTGCTCCTAGAGCATGTTTAGAGTGTGGTGATACACGCAATGTGGTCAGGGACTGCCCCAGACTTGGCAGGGGTACATCTTCACAGAATTTTCAGCCACAGCGTGCTCATCAGAGTTCTCAGGCCATAATCACAGCTCTAGCTGCTACCCCACCTGCCTAGCCAGCTAGGGGCGGAGGTCAGGGAGGTAGAGGTTTCCCTCGAGGGGAGGCCAGGCCATATATTATGCTATTCCTGCTCATACCAAGGCTGTTACCTCCAATTCTGTCATCACAGGTATTATACTGGTTTGTCACAGAGATGCATCGGTTCTATTCGATCCAGGCTCCACGTATTCTTATGTGTCTTCTTATTTTGCTCCGCATTTGGGTATAACCTGAGATTCTTTGTGTTCTCCTGTTTATGTTTCTATTCCTGTAGGGGATTCTCTTGTTGGGGACCGTATTTATCGGTCGTGTTTAGTTACTATTAATGGTTTTGAGACCAGTGCGAATTTATTGTTACTCGATATAGTGGATTTTGATATTATCTTGGGCATGGACTGGTTGTCGCCCCATTATGTTGTTCTTGATTGTCACGCCAAGATCGTGACGCTGGCTATGCCAGGTATTCCGCGTGTTGAGTGGAGTGGTACTTTATATCACACTCCCAGTAGGGTTATCTCTTTTCTTAGAGCTCAGCGTATGGTTGAGAAGGGGTGTGCCGCGTATTTGGCTTATGTGAGAGATATTTGTGTTGATACCCCTTCTGTTGATTCAGTTCTAGTGGTACGGGATTATCCCAATGTGTTTCCAGCTGATATTTCGGGCATGCCGCTCGATAGAGACATTGATTTTGGCATTGATTTGTTGCGGGCACTCAACCCATTTCTATTCCTCCTTACCGTATGGATCCTCCTGAGTTGAGGGAGTTGGAGGATCAGTTACAGGAATTACTTGATAAGGGTTTTATTCGACCCGGTGTTTTACCTTGGGGTTCTCCTTTCTTATTTGTGAAGAAGAAAGATGGTTCTATGCGCATGTGTATTGATTATCGCCAGGTGAACAGGGTTACAGTGAAGAACCGTTATCCCTTGCCTCGTATTGATGATTTATTTGACTAGCTTCAGGGCGCACATGTATTTTCTAAGATTGATTTTTTCTTAGGTTACCATCAGTTGAAGATTCCGGAGCCGGATATCTCGAAGACTGCTTTCAGGACTCGGTATGGCCGTTACGAGTTTCTAGTTATGTCATTCGGGCTGACTAATGCCCCCACAACATTTATGCATTTGATGCACAGTGTGTTCAGGCAATATCTCGACTCGTTCATCATTGTTTTCATAGATGATATCCTTGTTTACTCCCGGAGTCGGGAAGATCAAGAGCAACACCTGAGGACAATGCTTCTGACCTTGAGAGAGAACAAGTTGTATGCAAAGTTCTCAAAATGTGAGTTTTGGTTGAGTTATGTGGCATTCTTAGGCCACGTGGTATCGAGTGAGGGCATTCGGGTTGATCCAAAAAAGGTAGAGGCCGTGCAGAGTTGTCCCAGGCCGTCCTCAGTTACAGAGATCCGCAGTTTCCTTGGCTTGGCAGGTTACTACCTCCATTTTGTGGAGGGATTTTCCTCGATTGCATCCCCTATGACTAGATTGACCCAGAAGGGTGTTCCATTTCAGTGGACAAAGAAGTGTGAGGCGAGCTTTCAGAAGCTCAAGAAAACTTTGACTACATCCCCAATCTTTATCTTGCCTACTAGTTCGGGGTCTTATACAGTTTATTGTGACGCCTCGCGAGTTAGCCTTGGAGAAGTGTTGATGCAGAACGGTAGGGTGATTGCCTACGCGTCCAGACAGTTGAAGGTACATCAGAAAAATTACCCTGTCCATGACCTTGAGTTAGCTGCCATTGTTCACGCCTTAAAGATCTGGCGTCATTATTTGTACGGTGTACCTTGTGAGATTTACACAGACCACCGGAGTTTGCAGCACATATCAGGCAGAAAGATCTAAATTTGCGCCAGCGTAGATGGTTAGAGTTGCTAAAGGACTATGACATCACTATACTATACCACTCGGGGAAGGCCGATGTGGTGGCTGACGCCTTGAATCGCCGGGCGGAGAGTTTGGGGAGTTTGGCATACCTTCCTGTAGCTGAGACGCCTCTAGCCTTAGATGTTCAGTCCTTAGAAAGTCATTTCGTGAGATTGGATCTTTCTGAGCCTTGCCGGGTATTGGCTTATGTGATTTCTCTGTATTCCTTATTCGATCGTATCAGGGAGCGGCAGTATGATGATCCTTATTTACTGGTCCTCAGGGACACGGTCCAGAACGGCGATGCCAGAGATGTGACCATTGGAGATGACGGGGTATTGAGGATGCAGGGCCAAATTTGTGTTCCCAATATTGATGGGCTTCGGGAGTTGATTTTAGTAGAGTCCCATAGTTCATGGTATTCCATCATCCGGGTACTGCAAAGATGTATCAGGACTTAAGGCAACACTATTGGTGGCGAAGAATGAAGAAGGATATAACAGAATTTGTAGCCAAGTGCCTCAACTGTCAGCAAGTCAAATGTGAGCATCAGAGACCGGGAGGGTTACTTCAGCAGATTGAGCTTCCAGAGTGGAAGTGGGAGCGAATCACCATGGACTTTATGGTTGCACTTCCTCGGACTTTGAGGAAGCATGATGCTATTTGGGTGATTGTGGATCCAAATCAGCCCATTTCATTCCGGTGCTGACTACTTATTCATCGGAGCAGTTGGGGGAGATTTACATTCGGGAGATCGTTCCTCTGCATCGTATTCCAGTTTCTATTATTTCAAACAGAGGTACTCAGTTCACTTCACGGTTGTGGAGAGCTGTTCAACAGGAGTTAGGTACCAAGGTGGAGTTGAGCACAACATTTCACCCCCAGACGGACGAACAGTCCGAGCGCACTATTCAGATTCTTGAGGATATGCTCCGTGCTTGTGTGATTGAGTTTGGAGGGTCTTGGGATCAGTTCTTGCCATTGGCGGAGTTTTCTTACAACAACAATTATCAATCCAGCATTCAGATGCCGCCATATGAGGCTTTATATGGTAGGAGGTGCAGATCTCCGGTGGGTTGGTTTAAGCCGGGACAGGCCAGGCTATTGGGCACAGAGTTGGTTCAGGATGTATTGGAGAAGGTCGAGGTTATTCAGGATAGACTCCGTACAGCCCAGTCCAGACAGAAGAGTTATGCGGACCGGAAAGTTCGTGATATTTCATATATGGTCGGAGAGCAGGTTCTGCTTCGGGTTTCACCTATGAAGGGCGTTATGAGATTTGGGAAGAAAGGGAAGTTGAGTCCGAGGTTTATTGGCCCTTTTGAGATATTGAGGCGTGTTGGGGAGGTTGCTTATGAGTTTGCCTTACCTCCCAGATTGGCAGGAGTTCATCCGGTATTTCATGTTTCGATGCTCCGGAGGTATCACGGTGACCCGTCCCATGTCTTGGATTTCAGCTCAGTCCATTTGGACAAGGATCTATCATATATTGAGGAGCCTATAGCTATATTGGACAGGCAGGTCAGAAAACTTAGGTCGAAGAACATTGCTTCAGTAAAGGTTCAGTGGCGGGGTCAGCCAGCTGAGGAGGCGACCTGGGAGACCAAGCAGGATATGCACAACAGTTTCCCTCATCTTTTCACGACTTCATGCATGCCTTTATGCTCGTTCGAGGACGAACGAATTTTTAAGTGTAAGAGGATGTGACGACCCGTCCGGTCGTCTTAAGAATTAACGCCCCAATCCCCTGTTAACTATTTTCCCTAAGTCTATTTCTGCTTAACCGAATTACCGGACGTTCGGTTTTGAGTTTCAGAGAGTTTTGGGACATTTAGTCCCTAAATGAGAGCTTAAGTGTTGGAAAGTTGCCCGTAGTTAGAACAGTGCGAAGACGGCCTCGGATTTGAAATCTGATGGTTCTGTTAGCTCCGTTAGGTGATTTTGTGGTTGGGAGCGCATTCGTAATGTATTTTGGAAGTCTGTAGCTCATTTAGGCTCGAAATGCCGAAGTTTGAATTTTTGGAGTTTCCGGTCCGATAGTGAATTTTTGATCTGAGGGTCGGAATAGAATTCTAGAAGTTGCAGTAGTTCCGTTATTTCATTTGGGATGTGTGTGCAAACTTTTAGGTCATTCGGATAAGTTTAGATGTGAATTCTAGAATTTCCTAAGTTCCTAGGCTTGAATCTTTGCATAAACGATGATTTTGATGTTATGAGACGAGCTTTTAAGGCTCAACATTGTTCAAATGAGGTGTTAGGGTTGGCTGGTGGTTTTTGTTGAGGTCCCGAGGGTCTCGGGGTTTTTTCGGATGCTTAACGAGTGAGAATTTGGACTTTGTTGCTGCTGAACCAAGCACCTTCTGGTGTCTTCGCACCTACGAAGGGTTTTTCCACAGGTGTTGCCTCGCAGGCGCGAAGGCCTTGATCGCAGGTACGATAGGGGAGTCTTGGGACAGCGGTCGTAAGTGCGACCAATGCGACCACAGGTACGGCCCCAGTGCATTTAAGTGACTTCCGCACCTGTGATGCTTTTTCCGCAGGTGCGGTGCTCGAGTCTGCAGGTGCGGTGATCGATTCCGCAGGTGCGGTGATCGAGTCCGCAGTGCGGATTACCTGGGTATTTTATTCCAAAAATCCGAGAGTTGGGTTCATAAATCCAAAAATCGTGTGAGGGCTCTAGGATTGGCGATTTTTTGGGGATTTCAAGCAGAAAGATCATAGGTAACATTTCAAAATCCTAACAATTCATTGTTAGCCAATTAATTCCCGTTGTTTTCTTTAGTTTAATTATCAAAAATGGGGGAAAAACCATAGGAAGGGATGAGATTTTTCTCAAATATGAAATTCTGGAATTTTTGAGGTTTTTGTCATCGGACTTCAATTGTTTCTAGTTAAATGAGTTCGTGGGTGAATGGGTGTCCGGAAAATATAACTGTTACCCAATTATGAGTTGTGGGCTCGAAGGGCATTTTGGTCATTTTACATAATTTTACGCATTAGCTTGAATTAAACAAGTATAATCTGTTGCATGAGATGTTATTTACGATATGTAATTGAATTGTATAGATTTGGGCCTTTTGTAGTCTGATACTCGTGGAAAACGTGTGGTTTCAAGTTGCCATTGAGCCGGTTCGAGGTAAGTGGCTTGTCTAACCTTGTGTGGGGGACCTTTCCCCTTAGGATGTGATATTTGGTAATTGAATGCCTTGTACGTGGGGTGACGAGCATGTACTTGTGCTAATTGTTAAAAATCCGGTTATTGTACTTTAAACATTTAGACTGAGTTTCTTTCTTATCTGCTTTATTCTAGTTGCAATTATAGCCTATGTTAGTTTAGAAAATCATGCCTAGTTGACTTGAATTGCCTCTTTGCTTAAGTTGCTTTAATTGTACTACGTGACGCATGTTAGGCTAGAACTACTTGTTGCCTTGTATTTTTGCACTCTAATTCTGAATATCGTCTTGTTGTGGCTGAGTCATTACTTTGGGACTACGGGACGGTATCCCGGGAGATCCCCTTGCATATTTATTTTGGGACAGTGGGACAGTATCCCGGGAGATCGCCCTACATATTTATTTTGGGACTACGGTACGGTACCCTGGGAGATCCCCCCGCACATTTTCTTTGGGACTACACGACGGTATCCCGGGAGATCCCCCTGCTCACTAATAGTTGGACTACGGGATGGTATCCCGGGAGATCCTTCGGATATACATATGATGGACTACGGGACGGTATTCCGGGAGATCCACGGGACAGTTGAGAAAAGGACTACGGGATGGTATCCTGGGAGATCCTCATTGTTGCCATTTGTTATTATGCTGTACATAATCTGTGTTTACTTTTTTCTTGTGTTTGTCATTTCCTTGTTTGACCTGTCTTATTTCACGGCTGTATTAATTATTTCTGTATGTCTTTCATACTGTAAATTCCTATTATATTGTTTAACCTCAGCAGGGCCCTGACCTTCCTCGTCACTACCCGACCGAGGTTAGGCTTGGCACTTACTGAGTACCACCGTGGTGTACTCATGCCATTTCCTGCGCATGTTTTTCATGTGCAGATCCAGGTACCTCCACTCAGGCGCACCATCCCCGAGGTTGAGAGCTACAGAAGAGACTTCGAGATATATCTGCCGCGTCCGCAAACCAGGAGTCTCTATCTTATTCCAGCCTTTTTTTGAAAAGTTTATCCTTCCTTACAGTTGTATAGATATTCTGGAGTTAGAGCTATGCATTATATTCTGTTAGCCTGTGGTTCCCGTGAGTTTCCGAGTTTTGGGGTGATGGTGTAGATTGCCATAATGTTTTGGGTTGTATATGCCAATTGGCATTTGTATACAGTCTTTCTCTTAGAGTGTTCAACTTTCTTTTATTTACTTATTTCCGCAATTATGTTGTTATTCCGCATTGTTTGGATTACCTAGTCATAGGGACTAGGCCGTCACGACATGTTCACGGAGGGCGAATTGGGGTCGTGACAACCTACTAACAGTTCAAGCACCGAGCTACATATGCCACAATGTATTTCTTCATCCTCCACCACCAATAATGCTGCCACAAGTCCTAGTACATCTTTGTGGCGCCTGGATGAATGGAATACCAGGAACTATGGGACTCCTGCAAGATCAACTCATGAATACCATCAACATCAGACACACAAATATGGCCCTGCATCCTCAAGACTCCATCATCACCCAATGTAACCTGCTTGGCACCTCCGTTCCGGACCGTATCTCTAAGAACACATAAATGTCGATCATCATACTGCCGGTCTCGAATACGATCAAACAATGAAGAACGGGCCACCATATGAGCCAAAACACTCTCAGTCTCTGTAACATCCAATCTCATGGATCAATTGGCCAAGGCCTAAACATCTAAAGCAAGTAGTCGCTCCTCGACCGGTATGAAAGCAAGACTACCCATGCTGGCTGACTTCCGGCTCAATGCATCGGCCACCACATTGGCCTTCTCCGTATGAATTAAGATGGTAATTTCATAATCCTTCAACAACTCTAACCATATCCTCTGCCTCATATTCAACTCTTTCTGCTTGAACAGATACTACAAACTCTTATGATCTGTGAACACCTCACAGGACATACCATACATATAATGCCTCTATATCTTCAACGCATAAACAATAGCTGCTAACTCCAAATTGTGAACTGGATAGTTCTTCTCATGAACCTTCAACTGACGAGAAGAATAGGCTATAACCTTTCCATCCTGCATCAACACTGCACCAAGTCCCACCCGTGAAGAATCACAATACACAGTATATGGCCCTGAACCTGTGGCAAAACTAACACCGGTGTCGTGGTCAAGGCTGTCTTAAGCTTCTGAAAGCTCGCCTCACACTCATCAGACCACCTGAACTGGGCACCCTTCTGAGTCAATCTGGTCATTGGGGTTGCAATAGATGAAAATCCCTCCACCAACCGGAGATAATAACCTTCTAAGCTCAAGAAACTCCGAATCTCTATAGCTGAGGTGAGTCTAGGCCAATCTATGTCTGCTGAAATCTTCTTAGGATCCACCTAAATACTCTCTACCGACACCATATGACCCAAAAATGCTACCGAACTCAACCAGAACTCACACTTGGAAAAATTGGCATACAACTGACTGCCCTTGAGAGTCTGGAAGACGACTCGAAGGTGCTTCTCATGCTCCTCTCGGCTACGGGAGTAAATCAAAATATCATCAATGAAGACAATGACAAAGGAATCCAGATAGGGCCTGAACACCCGGTTCATCAACTCCATAAAAGCAGCAGGGGAATTTGTCAACCTAAACAACATCACCAAGAACTCATAATTCCCATATCGAGTACGCAAAGGTGTCTTAGGGACATCGGATGCCCTAATCCGCAGCTGATGGTAGCCAGGTCTTAAATCAATCTTGGAAAACACTGAAGCACCTTGAATCTGGTCGAATAAATCATCAATCCTCGGCAAAGGATAATTATTCTTAATAGTAACCTTGTTCAACTGCTGGTAGTCAATACACATCCTCATCGAGCCATCTTTCTTCTTGACAAACAACACTGGGGCACCCCAAGGAGAAACACTAGGCCTGATGAAGCCTTTTTCCAACAAATCCTGCAACTGATCCTTCAACTCTGGCGGGGCCATACGATACGGCGGGGTAGAACTGGGCTGAGTGCCTGGAGCCACCTCAATACAAAAGTCAATATCCCTGTCGGGTGGCATACCCGGCAGGTCAGCGAGGAATACCTCTGGAAACTCACTAACCACGGGCGCAGACTCCATAGAATGAACCTTAGCACTAGAATCACGAACATAGTCCAAATATGCCAAAAAACCCTTTTCGACCATGCGCCGAGCCTTCATATATGAAATAACCCTACCGGAAGAATGACTACGAGTCCATCTCTACTCCAAAAAAGGTAATCCTGACAAGGCCAAGTTCACTGTCTTGCCATGACAGTCCAGAATAGCGTGGCAGGGAGATAGCCAATCCATCCCCAAAATAACATCGAAGTCGACCATATCAAGAATCAAGATATCTACCTGAGTCTCCAGAGCACCAATAACCACCACTCATGAACGCTAGACTCGATCTACTACAATAGAATCACCCACCGGTGTAGACACATATACAGAAGTATTCAGGGAATCATGGGGCATACTAAGATAAGGGGCAAAATATGAAGACACATAGGAAAATGTAGAACCCGTATCAAATAAAACCAAAGCATCTCTCCTGCAAACTGAAACCATACCTGTAATGACTGCATCAGAGGCCTCAGCCTCAGTCCTGGCAAGATTAGCATAGCATCGGGGCGGAGCCCCTCCAACCTGAACATCTCTAGGCCGACCTACTGCGGGCTGACCTATACCTCTCATAGCCTGTCTTCCGCCTCTAACTGACTGGCCTCCACCTCTGGCACCTCGACCTCCACCCCTAGCTAGCTGAGGGGGTGGGTGTGCACCTGGTGCGGGAATCATAGCACGGGAACCCGGATGCTGGGAAATACCAGAAGCTCGGCGGAAATACCTAGCACTGTGCACTGGGACACCACAACAGTAACAAGACCTCTACTTCTGAGACTGATGGCCCTAAAAATGTCCCTGTCGACCAAAAAAACCACCCTGGAAGCCCTGAAGCGGCGGTGCACTGATAGGAACTGGTGGTCCACTGAGAGGGGCTGGTGGAGCACTGTGGGCTACCTGAAGTGCCGATTGGTATGGTCTAGAAGGATTACCTATGCCAAAAGAATCATTGACCCAAGATGAGGCACCAGTGGATCGGCCGAAATGACGAGGCCTCTTGTTAGACCCCTGACCACTGCCCTGAGACAAGACCATTTCAATACGCCTGGCCACATTTTCTGCCTCATGGAACGAAATATCAGTACCTGACTCTCTGTCCATCTGGAGTTTAATGGGCTGAGCTAGCCTCTCAATAAACCTCCTCACCATCTCTCGATCTGTGGGAAGTATCATCATAGCATGTCGGGCCAAAGTAATAAACCTGGACTCATACTGTGTAACAATCATAAATCCATGCTAGAGACATTCAAACTGCCTCCGAAGATCCTCCCTCTGAGTAACTGGTAGAAACATCTCCAAGAACAACTCAGACAACTGAGCCCAAGACAACAACGAAGATCCAACAGACCTAGTCAAGCAAAAATCCCTCCACGAAGTGTTGGCGGTATCAGAAAGACAGAATGTGGAAAAATCATCTCCATTGGACTCTATGATGCCCATGTTCCGAAGGACCTCGTAGAAACTGTCCAAGTAATCTTGGGGATCCTCTGATGGTACACCAGTAAATGTAGTAGGAAATAGCTTGGTGAACCGATCCAATCTCCACAAAGCATCGGCAGACATGGCTTCCCCCTCAACTGCCTGTGCCACAAAACCCAGCTGAGCTGCTCCAACTTCTTGAGGTGCTGGAGTCTGGAATTGAGAAGCTAGCTGCTCTAGTGTGCGGGTAGCAGGAGTTTAGGTCCCTTCCCCAGCCTGAGAGACGGCTGGTGTAGTAGGAAAAAGACCGGCCTGAGCCACACCCTCTATAACGCTCACTAAGCGGACCAGAGCGTCCTGAAGAACCGGGGTGGCAATGAACCCCTCTGGGACTTGAGCTGGTCCGACTGGAACTGTCCGAGTGGGAATCTCCTCAGCAACCTCCACCTGAGGATCCTCTACTGGGGCTGCTGCTCTGGGCTGAGCATTGGCTTTGCCTCGACATCTAGCACGGCCTCGGCCTCTAGTAGGACCTGCAACGGGAGGATCGGGCTGCTTATAGGTAGATGAGGAAGCACACATTCTCGCCATCTGCGAGAGAATAAAATTGAAACTCAATTAGCATTTAGAACTCATATCGCACGACAAAGAAGAACAGATGTGAAGTTATTTACTAACTTTGCAGCCTCTAGGGGATAAGTACAGATGTCTCTGATACCAACTTGTCACGACCCGAAATCCCACCTTCAGGCCGTGATGGCGTCTAACGCTGAACCTGCTAGACAACACAACATTTCGATTAATACAATTATTTCTTTATTGTAGACAATTGAAATAAAAGTGGTAAACTAGAAAAGTTATAATTAGAAATGCGGAAGATAAGAAATTCAACTACTTAAATCATAAATCTTACGAAATTTCCTTAAATGAACCCCCAGAACTGGTATCACAATCCACAGACTGTCTAAGAATACTGAAAGCAAAGTATGAATAAATAATACAACTGTCTCATAAATACAAGGGAAGACAGAAAGAGAAGGAATAAGATAGGAGGTGACGCTAAGGCCTACGGACGCCTGCAGGACTACCTTACTGTCGCTTATGGTCTAAAGGATACTCCCTCGATCACTGTCCACCGGGTCCGGTACCGTAATCTGCACAACATAAAGAAATGTAGGTGTAGCATCAATACAACCGACCCCATGTATTGATTAAGTGCCAAGCCTAACCTCAGCAAACTGACGAGGCTAGGACACGACAAACGATAAATACCTGTGCAATTCAATAATATATAATAGAAATGACGACAGGAAATAAATAGTTAAGTGTAAAAACGGGGGAGGACATGTTGGGGACAAGGGAAAAACAAGTACTAAATCATAGAACAAAACATCAGTCTAAGTAGTATCAATAGCAACAGGAAGCAAACAAGTGCACAACATCACCCTTCGTACTTTACTCTCATCCTCACCAAAACAAGTACATGACATCTTCCTTAGTACTTTACTCTCATCCTCACTAAAACAAGTGCACGACATCACCCTTCGTGCTTTTACACTCATCCTCACAATGCAATGAATAAATGAAACGACACGGCATTAACCTTCGTGCTTTTAAATATAAAAATCATAGCACGACATCACCCTTCATGCTTTACACTCTTATCCGCACAATGCAATAAATAAATACACGGCATAAACCTTCGTGATTTACACTCTTCCTCACCCAAAGAATATCAAGAACAACAATTGGCAAGGAAAAAACACGATACAAACCATAAATCACAACATCCCGGTAAGAGAACAACAATAGAAATATCACCATCCCGGCAAGTGACACATCTATAACCAATCTCACTGAATATACAACATAACCAAATGATCCTCAACCGAACAATTGATCAACAGTGTCCAAAACCAATTATTTCCAACAACAAAATAATCTCCGAAATGAAATCTATTTGATATCATAGTGAATATCGAAGAAAAGCACATATACCATAATAAATGACTCACGGTCATGCTTGACAACAATGTATAGGTACTCGTCACCTCACCTATACATTGAACATGATAATAACACGTAGCACATATGACTCAACGCCTATTCCCTCAAGCTAAGGTTAGGCCAAACACTTACCTCGGCTCCAAGAATCCAAATCAAGCCTCTAGCACCGCCTTTCCTTTCGAACTCGACTCCGAAACAATCGTATCTAGACATAATTGACTCAATAACATCAATAAATGCTAAACAATTCAATTTCAATTCGTAATTATAGATTTCCCAACATTCTTCCAAAAATTCCAAAAATCGACCCCGGGCCTGCTTGATCGAAACACGAGGTTCGGACCAAAACTAGATCACCCATTCACCCACGAGCCCGAATATACAATTTGTTATGAAATCCGACCCGAAAACGAGGTCAAATTCCCAGATAATCAAAAAGCCCTAACTCTACCCAAAGCCTCAATTTCTACCCTTTAATTCCATGATTTAAGGCCTAGAATCTAATAATTGTTGATGAAAATGGAAGAAAATGGAGTTAAAATTATTTACATATGAAGATATGGTGGAAAAGCTCTTCAAAATCGCCTATGTGGTGTGGGGAAGAAGGAGGGTTGAGAAAATTGGTAGAAAATCCCATAAGTTTTCTGTTTTTGGACATTTATAATAGCAGGGCAAAATTTCTCTTCGCGTTCGCGGGTCCAACGCCGTGTTCGCGAAGGTTTGATTATTGAACCTATGCGATCAAGAGCTTTTGGCTGCGATCGCGAAGTGTTAACACCACCCAACACCCCCTTACCCTACGCGTTCGCGATCCTGTGGATGTGTTCGCGTAGGGTCCCAGCTCTACCCTCCCCCAGGTCCCCTTACCATATGAGTTCGCGTGAGGCCTTCCGCGTTCACGTAGAGCTCCCCCCACAAGATCCGTGTTCACGTCCAAGGCCCTGCGTTAGTGCACGGCTATTTTACTTCCAACGTACACTGCTCTTTGCGATCGCATGGGTTGAACCGCGATCGCGAAGAGTAAAATGCTGGGCACCAGAAACAACAATCACACACCAGATTTTGCTATGGTATTTGCACTCTGACACCTACCCGAAACTCCCCCGAGCCCTCGGGGCTCAAAACCAAATATACACGCATCCTTAAAAACATCTTACGGACTTATTCGAGTAATCAAAATACAAAAATAACATCATAAACATCGAATTAAACCTCAAAATCTATAAAAATTCACAAAACTTCATAAACTTCTAATTTTCCATTATTGATCCGAATCACGTCAAACAAAGTCCGTTTATTACCAAACTTCACGTATAACACATATAAAACATATAAAACATATTGAACCTGCTCCGGCCTCCGGAACCATAATACGTTCCCGATATCACAGGTTTCACATCAAAATCTCATTTTCAAAAACCTTTATATTTTTCAGAAAATAATTTTCTTTAAAAATTCATTTCTCGGACTCAGGGACCTCAGAATTTGATTCCGGACGTATGCACAAGTCTCATATTTTCCTACGGACCCTCCGGGACCGTCAAATCACGGGTCCGGGTCCATTTACCAAAAATGTTGACAAAAGTCAACTTTATTCAAATAATCATTATGAAATCATCATTTTATCAATTTTCCACATAACGGCTTCCCGGCTACTCACCTGGGATGCACACGCACATCGATGTGAGACAAAAGGAGGCTTTCATGGCCTCGGAACACATATTTAGCTAAAATTACACGGGATGACCTTTTGGGTCATCACACATTGTTTGTGAGTATTATCGTTTTTCGTGTTTTCATGGCTTCAAATCTCCGATCTAAAACTCGATTTTTCTAACTCTGTTTATTTTGGTACAAACCTAACTATTTCTAGCCAAATAGGTTCAGATCTCTTGAGATCTGAAGTTTTTGGAGTTGTTTAATAGTTTTTCTTTAAGATTCTTTCGTTTTTACTACTATCACCACCCGATTTCATTTTTCCCTAAAAGCTAGAGTTTCGATTTTTCAAGAGATTTCTGCTAAATATTTTCAAACGTTTAAGTGTTTAACTCCGGTTTCCTTTACTTTTTTTTAATATCTATGTTTGCATGTCCTAGGGTTTCTACTGTTTGCTCTAATGTTCGCCCGTTTATTGTGACTCTTTCAATTAAAAGTGATTAACTTATTTTACTTCTTAATTAGGGTTCGAAAATTGTGCCCTTCTTTTTAAAAAAAATTGATATCTCTCTGAAAAGTTTTACATATCCTTTCCTTATATGTGGTTCGTAATTAGTACTACCTTCCTTAATTATTTCTTGCTTGATTTCTGGGTTTTGATCGTTTTGACTAACCTCTAAGTGATTTACTACATACCTTATTTAGCCTCAATCGTGCTTACCGATTTACCCCGTGAAATACACTCCTTAATTTATGTTTTACTTGCTGTTAATTTATTCTCGTTAAGCCCTAATTGTCTGATTAATTGATGTTTCATTCCTTATTTTTGTGCAATTGAATTCCCTTGCCTTATTTCTCTTACTCTACTATGTGCTATATAAAACTTTCATTATTCTGATTTTAAAACACGACAAACACACACACAAACTCTTACACCCTCTCAATTGTAGTCTTTCTATTACTTCTGTTTCCTGCTCTATCTAGCCGGCTGAAATCCAAGGCTAGACCCTTGGATTCTACTTGCTTTCATCTTCCTATTTACTACTTCTTAACTGGTATGCTCCTAATTATGTTATCAGACTCTATTCAATATGCTATGTAGTTGAACCTATGTCTCTCATGTTTATTACTCTTGATCAACATGACTAAATTCCTGCTAACTTGTCTTGTCGTATATGTTAGTATGGTTAGTATATTATGGTTTGATCCATGACACTTGTCTACTTGTTTCTCAACTAGCATGCTTCAATTCCTGCCCTGTTTATGTTTTTTTTACCTTAACATGTTCCTAGTCAATTCATGATTCCTGTACTAATATGATTTAAATTCCTGCTACTTTCTCTGTATGGTTGTCTGATTAGCCATTTAACTTCAACATGATTCAGTTTGATCCATGATACTTATTTATCTGTTTCTGAACTAGCAAGATTTAGTTTCTATCACCCTACTCTGCACTATGTGTTCTTCTGATCCCACCTAGTAATAGTTAATCAACTAAGCCAATTTATGCAATGTGAAACCTTGTTCTGTTTATTGTCTAACTACTGGAATTCATGCCTGAATTTAACCTGCTAAATGTGATTCTGTCTTGCTTGTAGTTTTTGTAATCTTGTAATCTGTTCATTTCTAAAACTCAAACTGTTTTTCTAAAATTATTTTCCTACTTTTTATATACTATTTTCAACTCCTACTCTTAAATATCTAGGGTCTTGTGCCCTAGTGTAAGCACTGCCTAGGACTCCATGAGACACCTCCGAACTCTGACTCATTGGAGCTGGCCTTCCAAATTTCCCACAAAGCTATTTCTATGACAGGTTCTGGTGTGAGCATTGCCCGGGGTCCCTAAGGCCCTTGGGAACTTTGACACACCAGAAGCCCAATTGTGTTATTATGGACTGCTGTTGTACTCCAGACTTGATTGAAGGCCTGGCTTCCACGTTGACTTTTGGCCTGCCAAGGCTCCCTATAGTATATTTATTTTCATTATGTAATTCATTTGTATTGGCCTGTAATAATAATCATTGTAAAACAGATATGGGGTTACTAGTAAAAGCAAGGAGGGATTTTTATATATATTTTTGTTGGGTTCGGGTAGAAATCATGCCCATAGAATTGTTGTGATTATTTATATGCATTAGAGACCATGCCTATAGAATTTATCTCATTATTTGTAGTCCTGAATTTCACACCTGCATCCTAGAAATCCTATTATAAGGACGTTTATCAATTCTACATCAAAATCCATGTTTATGCATATTCTCAAGTCTCAATGTGCATTAGAAACCATGAATGTAGGATCTTCTTTGGGAATTATCAAACTTATCTAACATTCTGTTAACATCTCCGCTCAATTAGATATCATGCATATAGGAAACACATATCAAAAACAGTCTTCACACTTAGACATTGTGCCTATAGGAAGTAAGTGTAAAAAATCAGTTTATATGTTTAGATATAATGTCTATAGGAAATAATGCTTGTAATCAGCTTCAGCACATAGAAAGCATGCCCATAGGATCTAAAAAGATGAAATATGCCTGTTAAAATCAATCACTGGTATACAATTTAGATACCATGTCCATAGGATTCTGCCCGATTATCACTTAGGCAAGCCTGTAGGATAATTAAAATCTTAGGTTTAAAAGTGTGATTTTCATTCTTCTTGAAACGTGCCCAGATTCAGTAAGTGATAAAAATCAGTAGGCAAACTGATGGAGACACAAAGCCTCGCTTTAATAAAACTATTATATATTCTGTTTATACTCAATTAGATATCCTGCTTATAGGATCCTAAATCATTAATAATCACTTGTCTGAATAGCGTGCATTTGTTTACCTATTTGTGGAGGTAAACATGAGCCCCCTTAATTGCTCCTTATGTGACAATCCTATTTAATATTTGTTTATCGCTTAGTTTTTCTCCTTTTAAGCAACATAGGTGAGTCTAGAACCACCTTAAAATAGATGACCTAAACACCTCCAGGGCCCTAGGTAAGGGACGGGTAGTGCAAGCATAAGGTACGCACTGGATACTATTGGAACGCTTAGGTAATGATTAATAAATGGGAGGTTATTTGGGTAGTAAAGGAGATGATGTCATGTGCACTAATGCTACGCGTAACACCTCTATTTGAGGAAGGTTACCGAGTATTGCATAGAAGTGATACTATAGGCTAATAACGTAGGACCCCTTTAATTTCCATTTTAAAGTAATCTCTATTTGTTTTTAAATTGTTTTATTTTCGTTTAAGGACTAATTCGCTTAAATTAAGTTTTGTCGGGACACACCATTGTGGACCTCGAGGGGTGACTAACACCTTCCACTCAAGGTAATTTTGAGCCCTTACCCAATCTCTGGTGATGTAAACCGGTTTATGACTTATTTGCTTTAAGTTACCTAACACACCTTGATCCGTTAGGTGGCGACTCTTCAAATCCTATACCCCGTCACAAAAGGAAGGGAGTTGTTCCAAATGTCGAAACCCGGACTCCGCAAGGAACAAAGGGACGCGAAAATTAGGCCATCAGAAGAAAGTACCTCCTAATCAATCAAATCACGGTGGTTATCATGCTTGCATGTACAATCACAAATCACATGTATAGCCTGAACACACAGAAGGAACTGATCATTTCCACAACCATATTGATTCAAACTATTACTAACTAACCAAGCTTCTTCAGATTTATCTTGACTTGCCTTAAATATAATAGTTCTATTCAAACACATAACGGACCTCAAACAACACTCATCCCGAGTGACTTAAATAACGATACCACATCGTCTCAATACCCATGAGCCATCTCATACCCTCCTCATGCACTCAATAGTATTTCCAACTGATACAACCATTCTGAAAGACTTCTTGCAAATCCAAATTTATCTCTCGACATCGCACCGTAGACACGGTGACATTCATAGAAATAATCCAATTCTCTTTCACAATTTGCTGCAAAACTAATTCCTTAGATACAACACAGACTCGAAAATCCTTAAGTACCACATATTACTTCTTGAACACACTAAAACCATTGTTGAGACGCACCCACTATGACCTGGTCTTCAGTACATAACCAAAAATTAGTGCTCTGTTAGCACATGAACACTCCCAAAGAAGCAACAAGATGAAGTCTTTTCCTTGTACTTCACATCCACCAGAAGCATAAACTTTGAGTCATCCCAACACCTACGCATAAATCGATAAGGTGATATGTAGCACACATTCCTCAAGTTGTTTGTCTAAATTACCCCTCATATTTCCTTTTCTTAGTCATAATTAATCCACCAATGCACCGATAACCAGAAACTGCACAAGCACACAACCACGTGACCCAATCGTAAATGGTGGGCTCCCCTACTTATCTTTAAGCTACAATCACATAAATCTAGAACCCACAATGACTCATCCTTCTCAATTATTATGATCTCGCACAGTTAACCTATAAAATTTCTCATACTCTCTTATTAAATGTTTCATGAAGATCCTAGATTATCAACCAAAATCGCACATTTGACCTCCTGACAGTCGTGCCATCTTTTTCAAGCGATCCAAGCTAAAACATTGCAGTATATACTTCATGCTGGATAGACAATAAAGTTCTTCAAATGATCTTTACTAGAAATCACGCAACTCCTAACACCTCACAGGAGATAACCCACATGTGTAACCCTATATTGACATCTTCCAGTGGCATTGCCCTGGTTACAACTACCACGAAATCTGTAACCCTTTTGAGCCCATGCTCGACCACCAGCTATAAGAGCCCATTCATTCCCCATTAGAATCAATAGAAGGTCCAACTATACGTTCCAAAACTCGAATTCATGTTGCATTCCAAAATAATAATCAAGATTTCCCACCCCCTCTCCATTCCAAGAAAACTCCTTTCCCTCATATTCAAACTCTCTCAATACAGTAGCCACCAACCCAAAAGAAATTCATAGACTTAATCATTGTCCACCATGATCCTCAAATCGCTCTAAACATTCTCAAAGCATGTGACTATCCTACCACCGAATTCATACGCTACCCGCCACTCCCGCCATGTCCTTACTTCTCCTTCGCTGCCAACATATCTCAAATCATAATCCATCTTTATAGCACCCGAGCAGATAAATTACCACCAACTCTGGGTCTCCAAAAAGATCATCTCTCTCGAGCTATCAAAATTAGAACACTTATTCGACTCTAAAGCCACCTTACACTGCCATCTCTGACAACCGCTACTCAGGCACCATCCCACAACACCCTGCCCTGAATGAACTATAAAGGGGACTATTACACCAAGGAGCCTTAATGTGTTCTAACAAGGAAGACGATAGTGCATCACAAATGAGAATTCTACCACGTCCAAGAATATCAAGTGTCAGTACTTTGTTAACTAGATACAGAACATCCATAATTTAATTTCCTTTCCTCCGCTGGAATTAAATGTTGAACCTCTAAACCATTAGTCAAATCCTCCTTTCGAGCCATTCACTGTCATGATAGATACCTAAGAATTGTTGATGCCACTTTTTCCCTCATATTTTATAAATATCATATATAAGAACAACAACTAACCTAGTTTGATCCAATATGTGAGATCTGAGGAGGGTAGTATGTACACGGACCGTACCCCTACCTAATACAGGTAGAGGCTGTTTCCAATAGACCCTCGGCTTAGGAAGGGCAAGAAGAAGAAGAGGAAATCAAGGAAGGAAGAAAGATAGAAGAGAAAAGAAAAAGGGAAAGATAAAGGATAAGTAGTACCAAATAATAGCAATAGGAAATACAATACCTGAGGCGAACAAAACCACATAACGTAATAAAAATCTAAGAATATGAAGGGACATGCATGCTAGTAAGACTATAGGTGAACAACTATAAACTACATACTAACCTTCTACCTTAATCCTCGACCTCCATGCCCTCCTATTAAGGGTCATCTCCTCAGTAAGCTGAAGCAGCGCCATGTCCTGCCTAATCACCTCTCCCCAGTACTTTTTAGGCCTACCTCGACCTCTTCTCAAACTCTCCATGGCCAACCCCTCCACACCTCCTGAAAGGAGCACCAATGCTTCTTCTCTTAACATGTCCGAACCATCTCAGCCTTGACTCCCACATCTTGTCCTCCACGGAGGCTACTCCCAGTCTGCCCCGGATAGCTTCATTCTAATCCTATATATTTGTCAAAATATCATTTTGAATCATCACCAATTTACAAGAGTCATATAAGTATTTTCTATAATGTTTCATAATTTTTAAGGCTTTAAATTTGATTTTCTTGCATTAAAATTGTTCAATGATGACTTAATCATCCAAATTTATTATTTTACCCACATATATATTTTATAACATTTTTACTTAATTTCATGTAATTATATTTGTACTTTTGAGCTATTTATACAATTTTTTAATAATAGCCTGTATTCTATACATAACTACATTATTTACATTGTTTATACTAAAATATCATTTTTATATTTTTATAACGTTAAGATACTATTTTCAATTATTTTACTACATAAATAATATTTTTATGATTTATTAATAATTTTTAATAAAATTCGTGTATATAAATTGTTGCCAAATTTTTTAGCTAATTTCGTACCCAAAATCATAGCCCAATACCCCTTGATCCCGTATCAGCATCACCTTACGCTAAGCCCATCTCCTTAACCCCCCTCCCACCCCTGTCTCCTTTAAATCCTGGCCGTTGATCTAAGATGATCAACGACCCACTATAGCCCCAACATTTTAAATTACCCGTCCCCAAACCCTAGACCTCACTTATCTCTCAACAGTCGTCCTCACCTGCTTTCTTCTCCCTCAAAGACCAAATTCTAGCTGACCTAAAAGATCCCCCTTCTCCCTTCCTCGTACGCACTCTGTCACGACCCCAAAACCTAAGCCAGCCGTATTGGCGCCTATCATGGAACTAGGCTAGCCAACAATCACCTAAGGATACTGACATAGAGCTGGAGACGGGGACACTGAATCCACATGTGCCCAAAATCTCCGCACTCGAAACAACTCCCTAGAGTTGGAGACGGGGACTGAAAGAAACCCCCGACACCAGAATTGCCACTTGAAGAATCATGCATAGAGGAACCCTGAACTAATGGTGCTCGAGATGCACTTTATGCTGGAAGGCCACTGAACAAAGAACGGCCCGGCTGAGAACTGCAGAGACCATGTCCCGGAGATGCACCACTATAGGCTGGGCGGAGTGGCTGAGGAGGCCTTAATGAACGACCTCTACTATGCTGAAACTGTCCTCTGGAAGGAGAACCAGTAGAACTACCAGATCCACGAGGCCTCTTGGACTCCATCCATGAACCTCCTAATCCTCCCCCTATCAGTAGGGACCAACTCTGTGGCATGACGAGCCAACTCTGAAAACCGCATCTCATACTGCGTCACTAATAGCTCCCCTTGATGTAGCTGCTCAAAATGTCGACGCTGCTCCTCTCGGTGAGACTGGGAACATACTTCTCCAAGAATATAGTGGAGAACTACTTCCAGGTGAGGGGTGTTTCACCAACATGCCTACGCCTCTCGAAAGACTCCCACCAAGTAAAAGAAGCCCCAGAAAACTGAAAAGTAGCAAACGAGACCCCACTATTCTCCAGAATCCCAGCAGTATGGAGCATCCTCTAACACTTATCCAGAAAACCCTGGGCATCCTCGCCCTCAGCACCACTGAATGTCGGAGGCTGAAGCCTACTGAATCTGTCCCGCCTACGCTGCTCATCATCTAGCATAGCTGGAAGCACGAAGTCATGAACTGGAGCAACCGGCTGGGATGGAACCTCCCCTGGTATCCGAAGGCCCTGAGTAACCTGCTCAGGTGTCCGGGCAGCTGGAGTCTGAGTGCCTCCCCCGGCCTGAGAAGTAGCTTCAGTAGATACAGCAACTGCCTGGGCAAGGCTGGTACATAATGTCAAGATCTGAGCCAGGGTCTCCTGAAGACCCGGTAACAATGGGCACTGCCGGTGCCTGAGCCTATCCCACTGGAATATCTGTAGCGGGAACCTGATCTTGAATGGTAAGGGGACTCTATGGTGCTGCCCCGGCTGCTGCGCGGGCTGGTCCCCTACCTCTACCATGGTCTCGTCCGCAGCCTCGACCTCTTACTAGTCTAGCTGGTGTCTAGTCACCCTGATTAGTCGCACGAGTCCTAACCATATGTGAGAGAATGAAACAACAAAAGTATAGATTTCCAGAATCAACAAAAGGGCACGACAGAATTCAAGAAAATGAGATTTTTCCTAAGGGTTTTGCACTCTCTCGAAGACAAGTACAGACGTCTCCGCACCGATCCGCATGACTCGACTAAACCAGCTCATGACCATTAAGTCCTATGTAACCTAGGCTCTGATACCAACTTGTCACGACCCCAAAACCTAAGCCGGCCGTGATGGCGCCTATCATGGAACTAGGCTAGCCAACAATCGCATAAGCATACTGACATAATATTTTAATAATTTCAACAAAACAAACAAAATAAATAGTCTGACTACTACCCCCAAAATCTGGAGTCAACACGTCACGAGCATATACAAGTAGTACAAATATTTTTGGGTGGGGTCGTTTTCTTAATTATCATTTAAATGATTTTTCATAATATTCTTTCTGTAGTGGAATTAGTCTGAGTATTTCTTTTAGGCTTTCTAATATATATTCTATGTATTCTATATCTTTGGTTCTTTGATATTCTTCTATATTGGCTTTTATTAAGTTTGATAGTAAATTTANTTTCTGTAGCGGAATTAATCTGAGTATTTCTTTTAGGCTTTCTAATATATATTCTATGTATTCTATATCTTTGGTTCTTTGATATTCTTCTATATTGGTTTTTATTAAGTTTGATAGTAAATTTATACTGTCGGTAGTTTGCTGCCAATATTGTAGGTATATATGATTTATTATTGTTCTGAATATAAATCTAACTCATATAGGTCTATGTTTATATGATCTTATATAAGTAATTCTGTCCAATTTTGATTAATTATTTCTGTTATTTCAAAATTAACTAATTTTTTATAGATTATCCTTTTTGTATCATCATCAATATTTTTTAGAATATGTAAGATGAGTATCTTATAACTATGGTCATCATCTAATAAATATGTATTCATTTTGTCATATGTTTTGATAAACATATTCCTTTTAATCTCTATGCCTATTATCCTTATTCATCATAACATAATAAGTTATTTTTATTCATCTTTTCTGGTCACTACCATGCTTTTCTGCTTCAATCAGTTACCCTAACAGCGCCTCAACTTTGTTTACTCCCCTAAACGGCTTCCTTGCCTACTGGTTTCAACCTTAGGATGGCATAGTCTGGGCTTACCTACTCTCAGCATATTTTCATGGCAAACTTTCTCAAGATGAATTTTATAACAGTACTATAGCATGATGAAGAATTATAATTTGCAAGAGATTATAAGGAATATAGTAATTTAGCTATTCATAATTAAAAAATGGCATACCTGTTCTTGTAGGTTGTTTGAATGCTCCATATATTCTTATTTAAGATAGTATTTTAGAGAGATGGTAGAGAAAGTGTAGTTTTTGAACTTTGAATGAAGAGCTTGTCTCTCTTCTTCGGTTTAGCTTCTTATTTATAGCTGAAGGTAGCTGATACCAAATTGTCCTAATTGCCCTTTTTCTTTACAAATGGGCGGTTCTAATTAAAAGCTTAAAAAGTAAAAGAGTGCCTGTCCTTTTCTTTACATTTGGACGGCTCAGAAATAAAGTAAAAAGCTAATTACTATTCTACTTTTGACTTATTATAAGAAAACAAAAAACTTTACATAATTGTATTTCTTTATGTCTTCATCATAAGTCTTTTCTGTCGGCCATCTCCTTTATGTCATTTTCTTGTCTGGAATCTACTTTATGTGATTTTCTTTCTTATCTTCTTTGCTGGATCTGATTTCTTTCTTTAGCTGGCTTCATCTAACTGGACGTCTGGGATTACGTTATCTTCTCCGTTGCATTTTGAGCATATATGATCAGGGTATACTGGTCCAACTAATTTGCAGTATCTGGTCATTGAAAAAATTACACAAAAACTAGAAAATATAGACAAAAATCCAACTACTCAATTAGAACTATTATGTAATGATAATCCTTTACAAGGATGGAAAAAACATAAGACAAAAGTAAAAATAGAATTAATTGAAGATAATAGCATAATAACACAAAAACCCCTAAAATATAACTTTAATGATTTAGCAGAATTCAAAATACATATAAAGGATTTACTAGACAATAAGGACATACAAGAAAGTAATAGTAAACACACAAGTCCCGCATTTATAGTAAATAAACATAGTGAACAAAAAAGAGGAAAAACAGAATTAACAAATGAAATAAATAAATTCAAACAAAAACTACAACCAGAAGAAAATTTCAGAATTGAAGAAATAGATAACGATGTAGATGACCAAAAATCAGAACTAAGTGAAACAAGTGAAACCTACACAGAACTTTTAGAAAACATAGAAAAATCAAAAGAATTAGAAGTAAATACAGGAAATATAAATATGGATGAAAAACCCAGTACATCAGGAGTAAGAAATCCAAGAAGAATAAA